>VXBT01011977.1:604120-661977 GCA_013400235.1 Oriolus oriolus | reverse complement strand
ATCCTCAGAGTTAGTGAGGTGACAGTAAATGTATGGTGGAAAATCATTGATGTTATTCAACGCCTAATAGCAAGTTATTAACTAGAATTTAATATGCCATACATCTGATTCTTACAAAGCTTAATATTCTGAACAATTTTAGCCATAAGAATACTTGAGACAGAACTTATACAATCATTGTAATATCTTGCCTCTTGTTGGATACAATGAAACCTCATTTCATCTTTGCATCTATTTGTTTGCTCTTGAAAAGCACTATTCAGCATATCTGCTAAAAGCTTTTTTAAATCCTTGTTTTTAACCAGTAAAGAGTATTAGCCTTTTGCAAGCACTCTGCTGCAAGCCAGCAGAATCTCCACCCCGTTCTGGAGAGAATTATGGCACTGAGTCCACACTTACTCATTTCCTAGTTTTTGGCACGGTGGTAATTCAAGTGTCATCCACAGAACTTAAGGAGGGAGGTAGGGGAGAGGACAATAAAAAATACACAACTTCAATGTTCCCCTGTCCCTATAATTTATTTGCAAGACTGTATTTATCCCCAAACTTGTGAGGCTGCAACCACTATTGCCACCCCCAGGCTGCCACAAAAGTGATTAGGTTAAATTGTGCGGTATTTACAGTGGGATTTACATAAGGACTTACAGTTTGCTACTTGTTTGCAGCTGATTATCAGGCTGATGCATCACAAGCAAATTAAGATAAAATCAATCCTATGGTGAGAGACACCTGAGTCCTATGAATTTAAATACAGACCATTCTGTGGTGTAAAAGGGTAGCTATGTGAAGGTTCAAGAATTTCACAAACCTTAAAAGAAAGCAAACAGTTATACTTTGGTTAGGCTTTCCATTTCCATAAAGTCAGTCACATGCCGATCCTCATTTTATAGGGCATTTTAGCTTGCATGTCAAACGAAACACCAAGGGGCCAATTCAAATAACAGATCCGGACTTGTTCTCCATGTCTATTATTCCTCTCTTCTTGCCTTCATTAAGCCACTGCAGCTCCTTAAGTACTGCTTACCACCAGATTTCTTGTGCTCCCTTCTAATAGCAGCCCATATGTTGGCAGGAACAGCGTACCAGGGTCCATTTGCCATCCCACTCGAAGACACAGCTTCTCCTTTCTCAACTACAAGAGTCTTAATTGCAGCTGCTGTTTGCATGAATACAGAGAAGACAGATACTAAGTATTTGATTTTTTCTTAATGGATTTGTTTCTTAATTAATCAAGATGTTACTGCCTAAATTAGTCTCAGAGTATTTTCAGATGTCCTTCAACACAATTCAGCAGCTGAAACAAAGTACATGAGCCAAACATGATGTTTCTAGCCAGCTCACCCTGGGCTAGCATGGTCTGCTGGCTATGAGAGCTGTGTCTTTTGACAGCAACACAGTGGTGACCTTAAATAACCTCTTAATATATCTCTGGAAATAGGAATTACACAAGATGCTGAAAATACTAAGCCTCTTTCAAGCTCAGAGAAAATACAAATATTTAATATAGCTAACATTCAGAGCAAATATGCCAAATTAAATATTAACCTTTTCAGAGGACTGCTGTTTAGCCTATGGCATTAAGGGTCGAATATTTCAAATTTCCTTGACTATTAACATTTTAGGAAATGGAGAATTTTGATAGGTTCTTTAACTCCTAGATGATCTTCTTTATTCTTTTATGTTTTCCAAGCAAACAATCCAGAAATAAACATGAATATGTAGAAAACCAAGGAAAAGCACTTGGCCAAATCACGAGCAGTCAGAAAACATGTTACTGTATCATTTACCCCTTAAGTAGGCCATATGTATTACTACTGCGTTTAAAAAACATTTTCATTTAACTCTTGGACATGGTGCTGGAGACAAGTCCTATATTATCAAAAGGCATACTCCTGTAAATATTTGAGAGACTTGTGTTCCACATGTGGGAGGAAAAAAAAGCCAGGCATACAAAACAAATGCTTTCTTCTACCCACTATCTCTTCTCATATGAATTCTGGTCTGTAAATCATCATCCTAGATGTCCACGTTTCTCACGTACAAATTGTGTCAGTACACAAACTTGTTTTAAGTGTTTCCCCAAGTTAATACGAGAGTAACTGAAAACACAATTCCTAATAAAGAACAGAACAGAAGGATTTGCTGAGCCAGAGCTCTAAAGCAGAGCTGTTTAAAGCATTGGTCTTTGAATATGAGAGCACTCAAATAATACAGTGTATTTCGGGACAGATAAGATTTCAGGTGAATGATCCTGGGCCACATCCTATGTTTCAAAAGGAATGATTTAAATTTTCTGTTCACAACTAAAATATCCACAGACTGTCATTTTATAAACACTGATCTGTTTGAAGCTCTTTTAGGAAGACAGGAGTTCAGATTGTGGATTGGTAGTGTGAACACCACTTCAGTTACTAGAGAGCTGTAATATCACAGCCCTATTGCAAAAATTATAAGTTAACCAGTTATAAGGTATTCTCCAAGAACATCAATCCCAAAAAGAAAATAACTTTATCATAGCATTACTATTACTGGCATAAATACATTTAAGTGTATTCATTCAAATGTCATAAAAATTAACCTGTAAAATGCCAATTAAAAGCACCTTCACGACTGTGAAAATCAGTGACTTTTGTGGTTTATAAATTATTCTTGCACTAGTTCTGAAAGTACATTTCTTTCTATCCCTGAACAGGAAAAAAAACCACAATATTTAAAGATACTCAGCTTTTTAGTACAATCAGTAGAAATAAATCACCAGAATTTTTTAGAAATTTCATACTCATTTCCAACTAAAGGACTGACATATTAATCTTAGAACTAACAAAAACCTAAATAAGATATTAGACAGGACAGGGACAGACAGAAAATTGTCATATAATCTACAAGACATAATGTGGAAAAAAAAAAAGAAAAAAATATCCTGTACTACAGGACTTAATTGGTTTTTTCATGGCAGATAAAACTAAGAAGCATAGCTTTGGGTTGTGCATATACCAGAAAACTATCTTTGTGGCATCTCAAAAGCTTTTAACTTTGATGAATGTGTTAGAAAATCATGAATGCACAGGGGACACTTCAGAGGGCAGTAAATGACCTAACACAAAGTTTGAGAACAGAAGACATCTTCATGTGCTAAAATGACTTCATTTGTTTTCATAAAACATGGGAGGAACATCTGTCAGGACAGGAAAGCATTCTGGAGCAACTTAAAGCATCAGAGCTGAAATTGGCAGGAGGAATTTGGGGGCGGGATTTTTTTCCGAATGCTTTTGTTTGGCTTTGACAAAGGGTACTTCACATTTCTGTGACTTAGAGAAAGTGAGCTAGGACCTTAGAGCTCAAGAGTGGATGGAAAGGATTGCACGGTTCCTATTAATCTTGAGAAAATATAGTAAATTAAAGATCTATGGAGTATGGATGTTAGGAGATTAAAACAAAACCTAACAAAACAAGTATCAGTGCTACTCCACCTGCAACAGTTCAGCCCATTTGGAAGAAAACACTAAACAGCTTCTGAGTTACTAAATCCAATACTTCTATTCCCGGTCCTATGCCTGAGTGACTTGATTGATCCCATCTATTTTTGGCAATTTTTGGTATCTCAAGAGGTATTTATTGGATTTGCACTAAAATAAGTTATCTTGATAAAATGAGCCAAATATCTCAAGGAAATAAGGCACTCTGCTAACTCCACAGGGATCTCTGAGTACTAACAAAAAACCTGAAAGGCAAAATGCAACAGCCATTGCTCTGTTTCCCCAGCCTGTGCTGAACACAGAGCAGTGCTAACTGCTGGTGAGCTGATGGTGAAAACCAGCCCGTACCCCACCTCAGGGCCCAGTGCTGCACAGCATCTCACACCCCACCCCAGAGAGCTGCTCCAGGGCATTTCTGAAGCACTGTTGCTCTATAAAGAGCACCCGCAGCCTCCACTCCCAGCAAAGCTTCTTGTGCCACCACAAAAACATCATTTGCCTGACTATTGTCACTAGATCAGCAAATATGGTTTTTTCAAGTTTGGGATCGAATATTATTAGTCCCAGCATGGGAGTATGAAAATAACCATTCTAATGATTACATTATTTTCCATTTGGCAATGGATTTTTCCCCATTCTCCATGTTTCAAAAATAGAACTAAAATCAAAGTCACTATTTTTAGTCTGTCTGTCCTATTGGAATTTTCTTTTATTTAAATTGCAAAACACAGACAATGAGTGGGTAAAAGTAGAAATTATAAAACATGATAACCTAGCTTATGAACTAATATACCTTTTATTTTCTTTTCCATGTTACTTTCAG
This sequence comes from Oriolus oriolus, assembly GCA_013400235.1. Lineage (NCBI taxonomy): Eukaryota > Metazoa > Chordata > Aves > Passeriformes > Corvidae > Oriolus > Oriolus oriolus. The sequence goes on along the minus strand of VXBT01011977.1, from coordinate 657,678 downwards.
TTACTCTGCATAATAGTGTCCAAAATAAAAGTCCAATCACGCAATCAGAATTTTCATGGAACATCCAGAGGTTCACTGTTTTAACAACACACAACTTAGCAATACAATAAAAAGTTTTCACTTTAAAGTTCTGTTAACAGAAATATGCAACTGGTTGAGCTACTAAATTCAGATCCCTGCTGGCACCACCAACTTTATTGCATGCACCCTCCCTAACTTATCAAGAACCATTTTGAAAACAGTACATTCCCTTCACTGTTCCTACTGGAAACTTTTTCTGTGGGTTTTTCAATTTGAAGCTGACCTTTCTTACTTGGCTTTATACCTATTTTTTGAAAAATAAGTTAGCACTACCACTCAATTTTCATAAAGCAATACCACAAATGCGAATGCAGAAGCCATTCCTACTACAACAGTTTAAAATATATCAAGCCAGACAGTAAAATTTTGTGACAGTATCACTGGAATTCCTACCATGCAATAAAATTCTGTAAGAGCATTTAGCTGATAACATCCTTCAAGTTAAATAATAAAAATAATATTAATAATAATAATAATAGCAATAAAGTATTAGGATTGAAATCTCACTGCACAGCAAGATACAGATAGCTTAAAATTACTAGCAAAGTAATGAAGATAAGTGGACTTTTAGAGAAAGGCATAATGCCAGCAGGAGTCAACTTACCAGAAAAACTTTATACTCAAAGATAAAAATAATTACTCTAATACTTCTAAATCGCTAGGTTAATAAAAGAGGGATGAACTAACTCTGTCTTTAATTTGGTAGCTATATCACACTTTTATGTCAGAAACTAAAAGTTTCTTCCATACACAACTGAAGCCATTATCTTCATATTACTACCATTAGTCAAAATCATTAATATTAAATTAAAATGGCCTTTCGACAAAAGAAGGCACAATTAAGTACAAAGAATTATCATTCATCTGCATTTATTTTCCTGCAAGTTATCTCTTAGCTTAAAGCTATACAACTATTTTTGAACTACAAAAATAGAGAAACATGCATGAAAAATCAGCATGTTACAGCTAACTGTACTTGCATACAGTGAGAGAGACAAGCCCTAAATGCAGAGCGACCTGGACTTCTTGCTAAACTGAAACCACAACTGTCCAAACGAAGAGTTAACAGCTGACTCGGGTGCATTTTAGAAGACTCATACCTTCAGAACAGGGGCACACAGGTGCATGTACCTGTGAAGAGCATAGATCACATTAAAGGAAGCAGGTGTATCCTAGAAAACAGAAACTCCCCAAATGGATTATGAGTTTGCGTGACATACCTCAAAATCAACACTTCGGTTCAACAACAGCCAAGAAGCAGGGCATGCCTTGACTGACAACTGAGAGGCCACCTTCTCCCTGTTCATACCTCCATCCACCCCAACAGAAAAATATTAGGCATGTGGATCAAACAGAACCTGCTTGGTATCTTATCAAGTTGGCAAGCAATGGAAAACAACAAGGGAGAGAGTTGGGAGGAAGGCCAGGGTTCACTGGGGATGCAGCTGGACAGAAACAAGAGAAATTGCTAACGACCCACTTACCACCAATATGACATGGAATTAGCAAAATGGTGAATAAGCAGGCAAACATGATTTTCAGGGCAGCAATGTGGCCCCAGAAGTATAAGCTATTTTAACAGAAAAATGGTGTAAAAGAACAGTAGGTATTTCACCTGGCAAACCAGCTTAGCAGGCCATTGGCAGAACAGTTAATGCAGCTTCCACATATGCTCCCTCAACAGAATGCTGACAGGCTGGAACAGGCTCATAAGGGATTCGTGCAAACGATTTTTCAAGGTACACTGAAGATACCTGAGGAAGTCACTATATATAAAATGTAACAGAAGCAATGTTAAATGATTTGATCACCATTAAAATAGTAAAGAGAAGAAGTTTATTCACTGTGTGACTTCTCTTAGTCCTGCTGACAAAAGACAAAGAAAACAGAAGCTGACAACAGGACAAATCAAACTGTTATGGAATAAGGCATAGTGGAGCTGGGAAGACATTTACAGTGTAGCAATGATCATTAACTTTATTAATCCTTAATCATCACTCCTCTAATTTTTTGCCTGTAGTTCATCAAGAATGAGACTGTATTCCACACTCCAGAAAAAAATGGGTTGCAAATAGACCCTATGCCATCTTAAGAGAAAGCAAGGAAATGGACAGAACTGCAGCAGGCAGTTGAAGCCTAAGTGCTTGATGTGATGGTTACAATAAGCAAATTACCGATTCAAAATACACATTTATGGTTATTGAACTCCAGTCCCTGGGTATAAAGGTAAGAGAAACAACTGCCATTGCTCCACAGATCCCAAAGAAGAGTAAAGCCTCTCCTTGGAGGCAGGACAAAAGAGACAGTATCTGGAAAAGGGACAATGAGAAAACAAAATCGCTCTTATGTGAGTTTATCAGAAGTAGCAGCCATCAAGTTCAGTTGTTTCTTAAACAAAGAAAATAGCAATATTATCAAGTTCTGGAAGAGCAAATCATCTCAATTTCGAGAAAGCTGTATGTAAAACATATCTAGCATGGGCAATCAAAATAACAGCTCTAGTAAGCTTCATCTCAGAAGACAATGTGCAACCTCTTTTATCTCTTTCAGAGGATAAATTTCACACAAACTTTTTTTGTTATTATGAACGTCAAATATATACACTTCCCAGTGCTTTCAGAAAACCTGCTCTTTACCATCCATACCTTATAAGTAAACTTCTTGTTGTTAAACATTTTGATGTTTAACAAACGCAGAAAATGCATCCAGGCAGTCACACAAGGCTGTTTCATATGATGCTTAAATTGACACACACAAACTGACAGAACATTTTCCTTCTCACTGCTTAGCGAGAGGTCAGTACAAACACATTAAAAAGACAGCCTGTGCTTCATGGATCTGGCTTCTTTTGGCTGCCCTTGATGCCTGATGTTTTGCAGAAGAATTTAGCTTCACCCAAAAACTTTTTAGGCTATTTGTGGCAAGCAGATAGTCAGTGAGCATTCTACAGCTGACAACAAAAGCTGTTGCCACCAAGATGTGGCTATTCCACTTCAGACCAGGTTTGGTACCAGCTGGAGTAATTTTTCACGTTAAGATCAGCATACTTCCCACCACTTTCTACTTTGGTCTACAAAATAGACTAAAAAAACTATATAAATTTTGAATTGAAAAGACAGGACAAATCCTTAACATCTGGTTTCAGTTGGTTCAGATGCCTTGACAAAAATATACATTATTTTTCTGAATGGCACAGGAAATGACAGCAAAGATTCACAGTAATCTCATGATCCTTGAGTCTAAGGTAATCACAAAAAAGACACACATAACAAGATTTGACTTGTGGTAAACTTATCTGAAAAGCAAAAATCTCTTGGCTATACATGATGGACAGATAAATGAACAGTTTTGATCTTGTGTTTTTCCTATTATCCTATTTGATCTGGCAAAGTCATCTGTCAGTGAAGCAAAAGCAGCTTTCAGGAATGGAATCTTTGGTATTGTCCACTGGGGCAGAACTAAACTTTTGAGGCAATTCTGTATTATGACAATCAATGAGGTGAAATTTAACATGGAGCACTGTACAAACGATATTAACAATGCACCACTGAAGAAGGTATTTACCAAAATTGCAACTCCCAGAAGCACCCTCATCTTCAGCAGAGAAATACTACAACAAGCAAAGATCTCACGTCAGCACTTGGCAGGAAAAAGAGGAAGGCTGAGCCTTTGGTCTCATTAGTTTGAAAGAGAACGCAGCTTGGGTTCTCAGAGAAAAAAGAAAAGAAAATCCTTAACAGAAATTAGTGTCACCATAAAAAAACCAGACACAAGAAAAAACGTTGACCAAGTTTTAAAACATAACAAATATTTAGTGATAAGTAGCTACTGGAGATAAATGCTTGATTTCCTACCAATAAATATCAGCTAGAGTACACTAGTGTGCAGCTATGTACACATCTTGTCCAACACTTGCATTTAACACTCCTTGCTTCCTTAACAGTCAAAAGCACACTGTTATCACACATACATATTGAATATTATGACTTTGACATTCTTCAGAATAATGTAAAGGCAGTTTGCTTTCATGATAAAATGTTTTAGGTTTTTTCGGGGGGTTTTTTGTTGGTTTTTTTTTCCCCTCTGAGCACATGGAATTTCTTCCCTGCTATGGAAATGTTTTGAAAATCGTCTTTCACTTGGTTTGGAACAAAATAGCATTTTGTTCTAATCTTACATAATATCTCCTGTGTGGATATATAACAAGATTTTATTTGCAGTAAAATGTCTTAAAAAGCAAAACACTCTTGGAGATCTATAGTGAAGTATTATTCAGAAGTACCAAGGAGTTATTTTGATGGTGTATTTCACACTACAGTCTTAATCTGTCACTAAATCAGATACTTAAAAGGAACATATCCTGCAACCAGTTAAATGGTGACAATTTTTAGCATTTCATATACTGACTTCTGTTCCATTTCTATTATTTCTCTCCTCTCTTTAATTACAGGGAAAGATTACATCTGAAAAATCAATGCCTGCAGCTAAAATATGAAAGTTAAATTTAGGTACATGTTATGCAAATGCAGAAAAAAGACTAGTCCACACTAATCATGCTTTAAGGTATCAGAATAAATTTTTTAATCTTCTACATTCGGACATTTTTTAATGGGTCTTTTCCCATTTTTCCACTCACCAAACAGGGTACAACCATCAAGAATAGTATTTTTACTTTTTCCCTATAGAAGTCTTTTCAGCAGCACCTATGTCTAGAATAAATTTAACTTTTCCCCCCTGCTCACTTGCATATTTCTGCACACAATTTCAATAAAACTAACTCTTAGTAGGAAGCTTGAATGAAGACGAGTGTGTGACATTTGCAGCTAAGTGGCAGGATGCAGACTACCAGGAAAAGATAACTAAAGTCCATGGTGAGCACTTAACAAACGTAAGCCAGTTTGGCAGAACCTGACACTGCGCTGCAGTCGGGAAACTAGATAACAAAAGGTTGGCAATGTGCATTCTGCTCTTTAATAGAAAAGACAGTATCAGATAAGCTAACAGCCAAATATTCACATCGTGTCTTTCCTCACAATAACATGGACAGGAATACCTGGCAATACTAAAATTTAATGGTATTTTGTTTGGAAGAAAAACTAATCTGAACTGTACGCTAAGATGACCTTTCATTTAGATAAAGTTGAATTTAAAAACTACTCTTTCTGAAAAGAAAGCGATAGTGCAACTCATTAAGACAATTTTCTGTAAAGATGATAAGTATCTAGCCACTGTTACACATTTCACCGCTATAAAACGTAAGACTATCCCATTAGTAAAACTCAGAATTTTCTGCCAAAAGACCTTAGCTAATGAATTCAAGAAGCAGATGTAACACTAAGGCTGTTTTGCAAATACAGCAGTCTTCATGGTAATGTTTAATTTTCCTCATACCTAAATTTTGTTGAGACTGTACATTTGGAACAAACCCTTTGGAGGAGCTGAATCTTTTCCATTTCTCCCATGATATTTCACATAAATTAATACCTTGAAAGAAAGGTAAAATAAAGTACTGCACTGTGCTTCCTGTTTTGGGGCCTTGTATTATGATATACTATGATTGGGGGAAAAAATTCTACAGCAAAAGAATCTAAATTTAGACATAACAGATATGCAGATACTTTAAATCTTTTCTATTTTAGGATTATTTTTGAAAACAAAATAATTTGCAGCATCAAGAGTTGTGTTCATATGCTTCCACTATGAATTGTCACAAAACAGGTAAAAGCTATTTTAAAGTAATTTCCTAGCTTTTGCTTTAAAAAGTGAAAAGTCAGTTTCTGGTAGGGCCAGCAACAAGGACCATGCACCCATCATCAGGAGTTTAGCCTGAAATTACAGCACAGATTTCTGTCAGCTGAGATTTAGGAAGTTAATTGGCAATAGAGGAAGGCCTTATCCCAGAGAGGGAGATGGTTCATGGAGCTAAGTGCTACCTCCAACGTGGCTCAATTTATCCCCCTCTTTTCTCCCACTCTGGAGGTGGGATCTGTGCCACATATTTGTGCCCCCAAAGGAGGGAAAAGAGACCGTGGTTTAGTGGGGAAAGCCTGGCCAGGCTGTCTGCTTCTCCAAGTTTCCCAGCAATTGTGAGAACCTTTTCTCCCAGGAGGTATTCTGAGAAGCTGATGGAGCTAAGGATAGGAGGTAGGACCTCACTAACTTGGTTCCTTCCCAATCATATTGCTCTGTTTGCTCTGTCAGCTTCCAGCATAATGTAGTCTAGTGCTTTGGTGGCAGCCTGGGACCCTCTCCCAGGAACAGCCACGTTCAGACATGGATTTGGCAGGCTGAAACCAGTTTCCTGAGGGAAAAAAAAAAAAAAAAAAATCAAGTGAAGTGAAATCAGGTGTCTAAACTGAACTGTTTAAACTCAATTAGATCTGAATAAAATTGGATGAGAATTATCAAAGGGTGGTTTTCTAGCTCCAGGATCTTTTTCCCTCCAAATTTCAAAGATTTGCAATGTAATAGCTTTTCTCTATCCCATCCTCCCCCAAAGTCAAAGTAATCTTAAAATACCGAAGACAATATCAAGTCTACAGATGAGCGTAGTAATCTTCTCCAATTACAAAATTATAGACAGTGCATTTGTAGGAATTTGCATTTGAGGATTGTGGTCCTCATTCTTTAACTCTGCAATAGGGCACAGAGGGCAAAATAGACAAATTCCAAAATACATAATAGGGCACTTGACAGTTCAAGAGATACCTCTTCAGCAGCAAAGCCCAACCTTGTTCTGAAATCAGTAGCTAAAATCCAGTCTAGAACCTGCCATGGTCAGCAGCCATTACTATCTAACTGTGAGGAAGCTTACATGAAGTGCATTCATGAAGCTCAGCCCACACTAACCAGTGCACATGTGTTAACACTGTAAATAATGGACAGTTTTATTGGCAGGTGCATCAGAATCTTCATCACAACAGCCTAGAATTGCCATGTAGTGCACTTCATGCTCTGCTTCGCTTCCTAACACCTATAAAAATCAGAAATAATGAAGCCACAGTGAGAAATTTATCCGTCCATACATTTTGTGTACATAGCCTGAAACTATAGTGTAATTAATATTTTATCAATGAGAATTTTTGTACAAAAGTCTGAGGAAATGGGGTGGGTTCATTCATACTTATTTGATCATATGTACTTGATAGCTTGAAAAATTTTGTAAGCAAAGTCAAAAATATTTGCCATTTCTTTAAGCCACAAATGCAAGCGTAATTCCTGTCCATGGCTTGCTCTCTTCTAAAGGCTAACTGTAGAGTACAGTTGGTGATTTACACAGTGTTTGTAGATTCACACAGATTTTGCAGATTTATCTTTGTTGCCCAAAGTGATACTTGTGTTCCAAGTAACTGGTGAGTGGATGACCAGACAGGCAGACACGTGGCTATGAATGCCCAGAGGACCGAAAGCAGTAACACCCAATTAACACGTAGTCTTTCCTAGGCTTCCATTATGTCCTAACATTTTTGTCTAAACTTTTATTTCAACTTGGTGCTTCCATCAACCCTTTATTCTGAAACTCTAGGAGTGAATACTCAGTTTCTTGAATTGGTTGAAAATATTAAAATACATACTTGATTAGTTATTCAAATTATCATCTTTCTTGAACCCAAAGTAAATTTGAAATCAATGAAAACAGTAGTTACTACCTATTACACAAATACAGTACTAAGTGTGGATCAAAAGCTAACTTCCAGGAAGTACACAACAACTATATAGAAAAGCAAGTTTCATGGGAAACTAATGTCCATGTTATGTATGTCTGGTATACATCCATTGAGGAAGCCTTTTTTCCAAACTTACTGATATTTTCTATGCATGTAAAATCTGAGCATTCACCAACCAAAAAAGAATAGTATACAGTTTTGCCTATTACTTGCTTTCTGTGGTTTAGTAAGACAGTTTTTGGAACTACCATACTGCAGTTACTTCCACTGCACGGAATAAAAAGTGGGCTATCCCACAGTCCCACCTCACCAGACACATCACCAAACACCTCACAGACTACAAAATGCTATCAGCTCTTCCAAAGAGCTCTTTGCTTCCCATCTGCTTCTCAGAAAGAGGAGGTGGCACTACTCTTTTTGAAAAGTCTTGGGTTATCTTCTTTAAAATAAAACTGGCTAATTTTATGAAAAGGAGTGCTTGTTTTCCTTCTTTGTAGGCAAGAAAAAGTGTTTAGCTTTTGCCATAGCATGTTTACATTTGCTGGGAGGACAAAGCTAATGTTGGAGCCAAGAAAAAACACACAATACAAAGGAGAGCTATTGAGGAATAAATTTGTAATGTTTTCCTTTCTTTAACAGCATTATCTGTTTCTAAAATGGAATCTATTTATTTTTTGTAAGTGAGTGTGATTGCAGAGCGCATGAGCCAGGACTTACCTCCACTGACTTAAGAATATCTTTTGAAAGTCTTTCTGTCTAATGCTAAACCTTTGCTAAATTACTGATCAGGAGGTAGATAAAAGAAAGGGAACACCTTCAGGTATGCCTCAGTAGCTCTATTTGAACATCTCTTCTCCATTTGTGTGAATCTCAGTAACTGGAGAAACTTCAAAGTACCCATCCAGTTTTTCAATAGTTCATCTCAATAATTAATGAAAGACTTGACTCTCAAAATGGACATTTTACAGACCAGGAAATCTTTGGAAAGAGTGCCTCAAGACTGTTGTTATTTCTTGCAGCCAATTCTTCAATGTAAAAATATCAAGACCTATCCAACATGCAAAAACAGGGAAAAGTGAATACCAGAAAAAAATAAAAGGGCCACCATGCCTGCAAAGTGAAGAAACATCCAGGACACAAAAATTGTGTTTCCAAAGTGTTGTCCTTTACAAGGAAAACTCGGGGGAAAAAAAGTATCTGTCTGTGTAGTGTTAAATCAAATACCAGCTATGTGAATTCACTTGGTAAACAGGCATTTGCACAAACAATTTTAATGAAACAGAATACCTGATCACTTACTTGGGAAGTTCAGCTATTCCCTCAAAAGTCAAGAACATCCAAAGCACATCTCACGTGATCATACACATCTACATCCACTTTTCCAGCAGGATGAAAGAGAAAAAATAGGCATTTCAGGCACAGGCCATGCACCCCTGCCTAATGCAGGAGTCTAACACAGGCAGACCTAGTGACTGACTGATAATGCCACATCTCTCTTCAACTCATTACAGCAGGATGAGAGATGACCAGTTTAAACCAAACACCTGTCTTTTAGAAAGCTGGCGTTAAGGGAGATAAATGCTATCTTGAGTGTTACTAATGCTTTAGCACATTTCCTCCCCAGTATTTTTCAGGTGTAATTGAGAAATTGGATGCACAATGTTGTGCCTTATTTATTCTTGCAGCATAATTACATCCTCCAATGAAGACAAAAGTGGCAATGTAACTGATCTTCTGGCAAGTGTGGCATGAGTACAAAACAGAAAATACAAGTTTACACGAGCAGGTGATTTTTAAAATGAAAATATAAAATACCCTAAAATAATGGGTTTGAGTTCAAAATATAGCACTGCATTAAGTTCCTATGAAACAATTCTGCACCTTTCAGGTACAAGTTACCTCTGTTTCGCCTATTTAAATGATGTTTCTACGATTTGAAACGTTAACCTAACAGAGTACTGAAACTGAGGAGACAATCAGTAGCTTCATTTACTATTACTGTACAGCAACCTGAATATTTAAAGGTGCTTGCCAAAATTATGTCTTAATCTCTGTCAAAAGATTAAGACATAATTTGTACAGGGACTGTGCAATTACCACTTACTTAGGTGAGTAATTAGTAATTTTGGCAAAAAAGGTCCCCACTGGACATGGGACAGAATCCTCCCCATAAATTCTTAGACTAATTATCTAAAAAGTAAAGGGCCAAACAATTACAAACTTGAAAAAACCTACCCAGTATAAAAAACCAGAACAGTTAATTTAATTACTTTTATTCTGATTTCTGTAATTGCTGTAAAGCAAAGTTTAGTATAGTTTTTATTTTAAACCCTTATCCTGATTTTTGATTTAATTCTGAAATTAATTAAGCCACACAGAAAGCTCTGTACATTAGAAAAGTTTGTTCTAAGGGCCTGTCAAAAGTTTTACCAGTTACTCCAGTAGTTTTAGAGACATGAAGAAATGGTGCTCTCATGGTTTTACTGGTCTTACATAGATTGCTAAGTAAAAAGGCGACCAAAGCAAATAAATTTGAGCACAGGGCATGTGATTATCCATTCTCCTTGCCATTCCCTCACTGTTTCAAACTGCTCCAACTTGCTGTTTTCCAGACAAAATTGAAGCATGCTCACTCCAAGGACTACTTCCCAACAAAACTGCAAACATTCAGATCCCAGCAGCTCAGCTCCCGAGAGGCTGCCTGGTCTCTCCTGACAAGCCTCAGGGCAGGCAATTCATGCCCACATTTATACCTTCATCTCATGTATAAAAACCCATCACTTCAGTGCACCACAACACCGTCTATTTTCATACTTTGAGCCAACAAGAATACACACAATCATCAATTTGCCCCCAAGACCATGTTGGGACTCATTATGAAGCTGAAAGATGATGAAAATTGCATGTTCCTCAGTTCTTAAAGCTTCTGAAAAAGGGTCTGAACAGCAGCATTACACCAAAGTTTAAGTAGGGCTTAAGAGTCAAGGACATTTCTTACGAGACTTAAGAGAATCTTTTGATATCTCTGGGTACTAGATCATATTTCTTTGAAAAAGGAGCTGTATGTTTTCAAAGAAACACTGCTCAGCCTAATTAACATTTAGGAAAGTCTTTAAGGTCCTTGGATGAAAAGCAAGATCTCAGGTAAATTATGATATCATACCAATTCTTAATTGGCAATACCTCAATTACCTTAATTTAAAGAATAACTTAACCTACCCACTAAATTACTAATTTGCCTAATTACAAGGAAGACTCATTCACTATCCCACTAATGGAAGACAGATTTTCAAATGACACACGCTTGTAGGTGAGACCATTTAGTTTACCTGGAAACTATCTCCAGAAGTGCAGCACTTCAAAGAGCATGAAACACTGGTTTTTGGTCTTTTTTTTCTCTCCAGAAAGGCATTCTGCAATTAAGTGCAAAGGCCAGAAGCTAAAATGCTTAATCCTCTTACAATTTACTAAACCATTTTATTAAGAACAATGAAGATATCACTACATTTTTTTCTTAAGCTTATCAGGTAGGAAAAAGCTAGTGTTTGACAAACGACACCTGAGTTCAATAAAACTACATTTTCAGCTAAAAGAAAGTAAAATGAAACCCCTTTAAACAGTGCCTTAAGGCAATAGTCTCAGAAACATTTACTTAATCAGCACTCTTAAACAAACCTACTTAACTGTATTTCTCCATTACCATCTACTGTGAGAATCCTTAACTCGATAATACTGTAAATCCCTGAAAAGAAAGAGCCAAGTTGAAAGGCAAATAGACTAGCGCATAACTGACAAAGGGACAAACATTTAAAGAAAGGTAACACCAAAATCAGGAAAGCTAGGTATAATCTCTAGTCCCTCAAAGCAACAAAGCATCCTTACTGCTCCAGGAGCGAGAGAATTAAAATAAATAAATGAGAACAGCCAAAACACAAAGAACAAAAATCCAAAGAAAAACAACAACAACAAAAAACCCCAAATCAGACAAAAACCAAACAAACCAGAAAACCACCAAGCCGAGGACTTCACGAAATGAGACTGTAGCTAGTTGAAACTGAGAAGGCGCAAGACACGGTCACGAAGCAGAGCACAAAGGGACAGCCACCGTGGCCTCCCCCGGTAGCAGCAGCACTCACACCACGTTCCCTTCCTGCCCAGAAGGGCAGCACTCGGGACAGGCTCCGGCCCCCCTTGCCAGCAGGTACACGGGCAGGAGGATGGCCCAGGCTCCCCGGGACTGAGCCCCTTTAGCATCAGTGGGAAAAAGGCGGGCACGGAGGCTGCAGGGCTCCCTCTGCACCTGCCCAGGAATTAACGCAACGCAGGGCAGCTGCGGGAGAGAAAGCAGCCGGGAAAAACAATGCGTGGATCAGAGAGAAATGGCAGTTTCGAGTGTAAGGAAAGCTCACCACCTCTGTGGGGTTTAATCATGTGTTTTAAAGGGGGACAGAGAGGAGCAGAGCAGAAAAGATGGGCTCTAACCCAAACAGTATCATAAGCGATAAAGAATACAGATTGGAAATCAGAAACTCCTCCATAGTGGGCAACAAGCTCAGAAAGTTTCCATCGTTTCAAACTCAGTGTTGATAAGGGTCAAGATGAAAATCCTTACTTTTAGGAATGTTTGCTGTGACCTGTTCCTTGAAAAAATGACAGCTATGGAATGAATCAAGTAACTGCTGTGAAAAAATCATCTGTTCTGCAAAAGACAACTTCTCTGCCAGCTGGTATTTAGGAGGCAATTTTATGTGAAGAAAAACAAAACATAACTTACAGAATACATTCATCCAAATTCACTAAAAGGTAAAATGTATTCATTTTCCTGACTGTAAACAATTCCTCCTCTTCAACACACAAACCCACCGGTATCACAGCTGATGGCAATTTCTAAATCTGAAAAATATTCTTAGAAATCACGTGTGGATTATCAGTGTCAAAATCCGTCATGTGGATCCATGAGGAAAAAATTCACCCGCTAGCCTATCTACCAGGAATTCTTTCAAATTTATTCCTCGGTGAATGCCTAATAAGAGTGGTATACAGATGTGACACAGAAAGGGCCAGATCCTTCTGAGGTGCACCTTCAGTGACATTTGAAAGATACACGATTTTAAGACCATTTCTAGTTTAATATTTTAATCTAATATTCATCCTTTAATTGAGTTGGATTGGTCCCTGAGCAACTTGAACTAATGGGTGACATTCCTGCCAACAGCAGGAGGTTTGAAACTATTTGATCCTTAAGGTCCCTTCTAACCCAAGCTATTATAAGATTCTATGATTCCAACCCATTTAACAATAACAACTTTGTCTAGTTTGTTCTAAAAAACAAACCAGAAAAACCCAACCAAGGAAAAAAATAAAGAAAAATCATGATTACAAGGGTGAAATTTGCACATATTAAAATAAACTGATTTTATATTTATCCTCTAAATATGAAAATAGATTGAGCTCTATGTATAGCTATAAAGCACAACTTATACACCTACAAAGCACAAATTAAAAATTTGGTCATGTAAATATTTACTTTACAGTTCCACTAACTGCAGAAATTTATTCCACAAGCTGTTAATCAGTGGTTCCAAAACAAAGATGACTTCTAGCTTGATCTGAGAAACACAATACAGAGAGGGATGTGTAATCTCTTTTCCAACCAAACACTGCACATCCAACTAATGTACTGAGATAAATTGTGGTCCTGCAAATATTTAGTTACAACAACATCCAATGGAACTGGCCGAGGATGTTAACAGAAGCTTTATTTATTGACTTAAGCTAAGTGCCCACAAGACAAAAATCTGCTTACCTTCATTGATAACACGCTTAGAAAGTCAGAGGAACTGGGCCACGCCTACCACTTCAGTTTAAAAGCACTCGCCAGGCCCACCTTAGCTGCTCAGATAATTTGACTACAGCTGCAGAGCAAGTGGGAGACCGGTCACAAGCACAATCTTAGCAAACATACAAGTATGAACTTCATTTAAAGTGGGTAGGAACAGAAACTTTTGAAACATCTTGTCTCACCAGGCCCTTATTCACAGCAAAAACTTCTGTTTTGTCAGCTAAGCTAGATCAAAACGTGTTTGACAAACAAGAGTCTTCACTGTAAAAATGAAGGGGCTTACTGAAAGCACCCATGTAATTAAAAGAACTGGACTTGTTTCTCACACCTACAGAATAAGAGATTTAACTTAAAGCACATACTTACACATTTTATAATGAGTTGCTTCAATAATTAAACATTTCAGCTGCTTTATCCAATCTTTCTTTGAGTTTGTATAACTAATTCAGTCTCGTTGACATTTCAGACACTCTGCCTTATTCAGATTTCCTCTCATTCCACACATGGAAGCACTGCTGATAGAAATCAGACACCTATACAGAAGCTCAGATCAGGGTTTAGTCAGCATGCTTTCAAAATATCTCAATTCTGAGAAGCAGTCTTTACATCCAAAACCTAACTAATTTAAATTTCAGTGGAATCACTATCTATGTTATCTTGTTCCCTACTCTGCCAAATCAGGTCACCTCAATCCTATCATTCAGTCAGTCTTTCTCCTGGCTTATCCTAAAAAAAATCTGTATGTCCTAAATGGTAAGCAGGTATATTACCAAATATTATAAAGCTCAGCTGAGAACTGTTTCTCACAAATCCCACCAATGGATTTCCAATATGTATTTTATTGCTCATGTGTTCTAAAATCAAAAAAACTCCTAAAACTACATGCTCATGGTAAATTAGACATATAAAAAATGCAACCCTTCATACATACTTGGTAAGAGACACTTTTTAATTCGGCTGGGTAGACAAAAATAAACATATTTATTCACAAATCCTACATCAGAAAAATCTTCTCCATCAGAAAATAATCTATGTATTATGTCACTGTGATTTCACTATACTGACCTAGTGCTTCAAATTAGGGAAAAATAATAAATGTCCAAGCTATGCAAGCTAAAATAACATTTGATTACATACTACATCTTATCTCATCTAAAGCCAGTAAGTGGCAACCAGTTTATTATCATTTCCATTAACTTTCAAGATGCTTTGTCTTCCCATCATCCTCTACAGAGCCCCTCAGCACATAAACGAACAAAGAGTGATTCAGCACTTGGCACCACTGACTGGTAGGGGGGAGGTGGGCTGGCAACCTGTTCTTTCATGCCAGATTTATCCTTACTTGTACTATCAAAGTAAAGCTAACAAACCTATCTTAATCCATAATTTTCTACTGTGTCTACAATAAAGCATTAAGGAGAAGAAACTTCATAGGAGAACCTTCAATTGTATCTGAGAGCATTGTTTTAGCAACTGCTTTGACTAATTAATGCTGTTTACACACCAAGTTTGCTGGAGTCCTTTGCTTTAAGAATGTTTTGTGTTGATTTAAGCTGGAAACATTAGCATGAGGTGCTCTTAAACTGAAGAAAGAATGTCTAAAGAAGGCAATGCCTTGTTTAAACTGATCTCTAAACTTAAATGATTTAATCACTACACTTTTCTTATGTACACAAGGCCTTTGTGTTACAGCAGCCCCTTGAAAAGGTGTAGGCTTCAAGGAAATTGAGAGAAGCTTGATGGACCACGAACCCAAAACGAGCTGCAGATTAGGTACACAAGGCTTTGTTTGATTACTCCCTCCTAACCAGCTTGCCCTGTGCTAACAGGTCTTAGGACAGTTATATTTGCATGACAAGGAGGAAGAGATTTTTAACTATTCTGTGTGTAGAATGAGAAGTGTGTACCCATTATGCCACTACACTGAACTAAAACATTTGAACTTAGGCAAGCCAAGGCTGGATAGGCTAATATGTTTTTCCAAAATCTGTGCAGCACCACACAAACACACACACACAAAAAGAAAATAAAGGCATTACTCAGAAAATATTTTACATTTAGCTAAAGGGATTTCATTTACCGCAGTCTATGCCTAAGCAAAACAAAAGAATATCTTTGTGAAAGCAAATTTCACATACAAGCAATCTGCATAATGAACTTTTTCCAGTAGCACTTGCCTTTTTCTGTATAATAGAAGCCTGTATGGATGACAGTGCACATGCTCCTGTTATAATGCCTTGGGAGAAAACCATAATTCAGTGAGGCAGGGCCCCACCTCACTTCCTTCGATGATAGGTGCTTGACAGTCCTTGTGCCCAGGGCATGCAGCTGTGGCTTGCCCTCTCCTCCTGCAGCAGTTAACACTATCCTCACCAGCTGCTGGACTGCCCAGTGACGCTTGCACAGACCTCTATACACACCTCCTTCTCAACATTCTTATGTGTTTGAATCTCACAGTGGTTTGCTTTCAGGTTGCTCTATAACCTCCTTTCCAATTCTTTTAATAGCTTCTCCAGATTTTATATTTGTGTAAAATACGAGAGATGGCTTTGTTAATCTATTGTTTTCTCCCTTACTGTTCTATTCACTTGCTTGTATTTTCACATCCAGATCAATAAACATAAAAGTAAGATTTATCTCTCCCTTTTTTCCTATTTTGTACCTTCCATCCCTGTGCCTATTTTCTCACAGATTTTTCTCTAATGCTTTTAATTTTTCACTTTTCACCTCTCCTGCTTTGGCATTTAATAACAATCATCTAGAATGCCTAACAGCAGAGGGGAACCTCCTTTCTTCATACAAGAAACAGAACACCGATTTAAGTGTAAGGACACACATAAAATGCAATTTAGCACCTGCACAAGTTAGAAATGGGCACAAATTCCAATTCTTCTTGCTATACCAGATCATGACAATTATTATCAGAGTACATTCCTGTCTCATATGCCTCTTCTCTCTCACTTTCCAGCAGATTTTCAGAGGCAAGGGTTTCCTCTAGTACAGAGCCATACTTTACCTGGGTCTACATGAAAACTGAACATTTAAAAAAACCTAGGCAAAAGTCTCGCATTTTTCCTCTAAAGTATTAATCCATGAAATATGTAAAGTGTTTTCTGTGTGTCATGGCTGCATCATTTGTCTTCGATTCTAGAATGGACCTGCATCAGAAGAAGGGAAGATGTAGCCAACTCAAAAATGAAGCCACCTGGGACAATGGACAGCATTAACAAAGGATTTGACATAATTTTTCCCAGGTTTTCCTACTTTGCCACTTATCCTGCATCAACTGAGAGAGGTCAGAAATACCATACTACCGATATCTTCCTCACGTGTCTGGAAAAATCTTCTTGCTTTCTGTAGATTATCCCTTACAGATGAGACAATCAACAAACTTCTGCAAGAAGATTTTTAAAAAGCTACTAGAGGTTTCATTACCTCATGTGTGATTTGCACATGGGCAAACTACAGTTCTTTTGATGGAGGCAAAAATCCCAGTTCATTTTTGGCTCTTCCCTGAACTCCACACCCACTTCTGGTGTCAGCTGTGGTTGTGGGCGTTCAGTTTGATCCAGGCTTTGGCACCGATCTTCTATAGCTCTTCAGTACTAGTATATTTGGGTATTTTCCATCACCTTATTATTGCTCTGAAATACTGATTTTGCTTTTTACATGAGCAAATTCTCATTTAATTTACTGCCAGAGTAAAGAACTCAAGACTCTGGACTACTATTTATTTATTTGACCTGATCACTTGCCACAGATGGGCAAAGTACTCTACAGATAAACAGTGCATCATCCCTTAAAAAGGCCAAGGGGGTAGGTAGTAAGATTTCCTTGCTTTCACATTTGATTTCACATATGTAGCATTTTGTTTTCTTTTCTGACAATATTTTGTGTCTTTTGTGTAGTTAAAAGGGGTTTTTCTCATTGTGCAAAGCTGGTTCTCAAGCTAAGGAAGACTGAGAGAAGGGGGTTCTGAGAAACTAGGAGGAAAATAAGTGCTTTGAGCAGCTCACAAAGTGATTTCAAGAATATTGGATAAATATCCCACTTATGGAAGGACGGAAAGGAAGGGATCCAAACTCTACACTGTAACTTGCATAATGCATGTTTTTCAAGAGACAAACATACAAAAGCAGAAAACCACAGCATTTGTGAGCTCCATTTACTTCATTAAACCAATGGAAAAGCTATTAACATCAGTTTGTGGAAACATACTATTACTGAGAAACTTGTTTGTATTATCCTTTACGTTTTTCAGCCAATACACCTGCCCACAAGACCAACATGACTTGTAAAACAGTTCTGCTCTATTTCACAGACCTGAGCACCTTAGTGAGCATCACACTGTATTTTCAGACAGCAGTGGAACTGGGAATTTCTGGAATAAAGTATACAATAACTGACATCTTTCACGGAAGTTTTGTTTCCCACCTAGAACCAGTGTTGGAATACTGCCACAAGAATGGTAAACATAATTTGCACTTATGAGGCCAAATCTCCAAAAGCAGCTCCTAACACAGTCCCTGGAAGAAACATTCTAGCCAGAATTTCCATTTTTGTCAATAGCAACATATTGGCATATGCACTGAGTCACCAAGATGATCTTCCAGGCCAAACATCCATCTATACAAATATAGAATTTGCCTGGGCAGAGTTTGCAAGAGATCATTTTTCCAGATGGAGTGCAAGATACATTTCATTTGAGGCCCTCAGGTACTATAGAAACAAAACCATTTTAAAGAGGTCCTATTTTTATCTCTGCAATGGTGTGAATAAGGTAGAATAAATAATTAGGATAAGATTGTAGACAATGTATTTCACGGCAAAAAACAGAGCCACAGGGAAGATGCTCTTCTCCTCTTGAGCCTTCAAATCTTATCACAGCAATCACTTTCTTCTCAATATTGTTCTTTCATCCACTACATTGAATTTCTTGGACTCAAGGCAGACATAACTGTGAAGTTATAAGTAACAGCTGCCTGACCACAAAGTTAGTTAAAACCACCAAAAGAAACCCCAAACAACTCCACTGATACACGCTACCACCTGCCTCACAATGTATTTGAGGCAATATTACCCATGTGTGCCTATAATGATTTACACTGCAATCCAGTGCCATCGAATAGGTTACAAACAGTGATGCTGACCACAGTAAATTTTTATACTGAATCAGAACAAAACTATTTAGGACGATTCACTGGTTACAAGTAAAACCAAAAGGACAAATTCTGGCTGTACAGAAGCCAGTAGTAAAATTTCTCCCAAGATTTTAAGCTAAGATTAAAAGTGAAGTAGTAAATGGACATCTGACCAGAGCTTCTGCCTCACCACACTGTCTGTACTGTTTCATCCCATACAAGCCAGTCAGCTTTTATACAAGTGCCTTCCTCAAAAACATCTTCCTGACTCACAAATAGCTCTTCAGGATCCCGAGTCTTCAGGAACTCCAAAAACAAGAAAGGAAAAGAACTTTTTTTGTTTTACTCCTTCTTCCCTGCCACCATCATGGGAAGGGTCCCCCGCAATAATTTCCCCACCTGGTAGTGATTCCTCATATCCGTGCAGGCAACAGATCATGCAGCAGCCCTTAGGGATGGTGACATCAGCAGGAAGGAGTTTTTCAGGACTCAACAGGCAGTAATGGTAAGCACCTGCCTGCATTAATCTGTTCATTACAGGACCAACTGTGTGGAAATCAGGTCACTTCTGAATACAGGAGATGATGCAGTAGGGGCATGTAACAGATTCTGGTGACTAAGGGCTCAAGTCTTGCCAAATTTTACTTAAACCCTCAGAGCTTAAAGCAGGGAACAAGCTTCCCCTGTGAAAAAGGAAGAATCAATTCTCCCCTTCTGTTTTTGTAAAAAATGACAGAGGCAGCTTCCCAGACAGACTCCATATGGCAGGTGCCTTCTTACACTCCAGAATGGACAGAAGAAAGGAGATATACTTATTCAGCAAGGTGCAGTAGAAAGATGAAAGATTGCACTGGCTAAGAGGCTCACAGCAGCAGCCATCAGGTCTGCAACCTCTGTTGGGTGCTGATGCAATGCTCCCAGTTGCACTCCTGTTTCTTCCACAGCTGCCCCAGGTACACTGGGGAAGAAAGAACCGCCTCCGTTCAACTCTGAGAGTTGGTACGAAATGCTAAAAGCTGACTTAGGAAGATTTGGGGGTAAGGAATGAAAGATGAATCAGTGCAGCATTTCTCCTCCTGGTTTTGTCTACCACGATCACATCACTGTGCCTGAAAATACCATGAATAGCTGATTTGCTAACACGCACCAGTAAATTCACTTTTTTTTAAGCTTAGAAGGTGTTTTAGGCTCCCTAGACTTCCTCTCCAGTACAGGCAGATGAATGTTACATTCTGACTATTTCAGTGGTCAAAGGAAAACACTTCTGTCCATGATTATTTTTGAAAGTGAAAGGAAAATAAAATTTAAACCAAAAAAATCTGTCACATACACTTCTGCTGTAAATATCTCTAGTTTACACAATAGTTCTGAGACAGCAAAAAGTACTGGTGGGAGATATGAAATAGCTGTTTGAAAGGAAACCGAGAGTTTGTGTAGAAGGCATGCTTCAGTAAATGGATAATGTAAAGACTTTTATTAAACCACTTTTTTGTTCAACAATCTTTTTCACCGTTAAAGTTGTTAAAAATCTTTTACATGATAAGCTGTCAGCATTCTATATGAAAAAAAACCCCTGCTAACTCAATAGGAGGCTGTCATAAATGTCAGTGCTAGGCTGACACAGAACTATTACTTTTTTTTCCCCTACCATTAATTAAATTCTCAGTATGACAAAATGTACATTGCAAGAGCAAGTGAAAAAAAAAACTACAAGGAAAGCACTGAATGAATCAATTCATTATGCATGTATTCTCTACTAAGGTCTTTTTTCTTCTGTTACTTTCCCTTCTAAACCTTCTGATTAAGCTTTACATTAAGTCAGACAAGCTGTCTCCTACGAGTAACGAATATAGGGGTTTCACTATAATGATATGCCTTTTGGTACACCAGCACTATACAGCTACAATTACATTTTCACCAGCTAGATAATCAAGGAAACTTTGATTGTGCTTTCTGTGAAAAAAGAATCCATGGATAAGAGGTAAAAAACCCTGCGAAATGACAAGCACATTTGAATGTGAAATACATAAGTAAGCAGACAGTCATGTATACGTGTGATTTTTTTTTCTTAATATAATGTAGCGTGCTGGTTAGCAGCTTAATCACTTGAGAGCAAATGATTATTCAGCATCAATAACCCCTATTATGAGTTGTGAATTTTTTTTAAGTTAGAAGTGCTTAAATAACAGAACAAGTATAAATTACTGGGAAAAAACTTAACAAAAGCTTTTTAATAAAACTAATTTCACATGCATTCATATGCTTTGTTCTGCAACTAAGAGGACTTTAATTTGAAAAGTTCATTAGATAAAAAGATATTTTCCTTAGGCCTTGTAACATACTTAATTTCATAGATTTGTTGGTTTCAGGTTTAAGTTATGTATACAGCTCTAGGTTAAATCTTTGGACACCTGTGAGGGAGGAAGAACAAAGGAATACTCAAAGCCTCAGGGAATTGCCATATTCTCCATTCCAGCAACGAGATAAAATCCTGGAAGATTCTGACAGAGATGCAGAATAGCACCTGCATCTAACCCCATACTCTCAGAAAAATCAGTGATGTTTTCACTTATTTGCAATTGTTGCTGCCGAACTGGGGCCTGAAGAAGAAACTGCAGAATAAAAGAGCAGATGGAAACCCCAGAAGAGCAGATGAAGAACTGCCAAGAGTGACTGAGGTGAAACAGAGCCAAATATTTTTATAAACTCCTAAAAGAAGACGTTTTTGGTAGTGAGATCAGAAGCTGAGCAATCACACCAAATTATGCTCCAACCTGAGATGATACTTTTGTTTTTCCAGCCAGTATAAACAATAAAAGAAAAGAAAAATATAATAGGAACTTTTCAAAATACATTGAACAAAACGAGAGACAACCTTCTAACTTACAAGCTCTAGAAGGGAAGTCCTTCTGGAAAACAAAATAATACTGGATAGATGGGAGATGCTAAACAGCAATTCTGTTTCATAAAGGTGAATGTGGTTTGTAAGATGAAAGTCATTTTTCTGTTACTGATTTCTGGGGGTCTTTTTTGTGCTGATGGAAGGCAAAGGTCAGACCTACACTAAAGAAACTTTAGCTTATTATTCAGAAGTCAAGGTTCAAATTTTTATTGCTGCTGTTTCTATTAACAAAACTGCATCTTGGGCAAACTGAAAGATGATGCCTGGTTCCAGACTACTGGTGCACAACAGCCTGACTCCATGAGCTGACCTCCTGGGAAGGATGTCTGTGATGGGCTGAGAGGGCAATAAAAGCTTTCAGAGACTGTTCAGGAATAAACGTGTCTGACTGGAAGAGAAACAAAAAAACCTGATCTGTCCAAATTTTCATTCACCAAAAGCAAATTTAAAAGATTGTGTTCCAGCAATTTCCCCCTAAAAGATGAGGGGACAGAAATCCTGGAACTTATTAAAGACCTCTGTTAAGTATTTTAACAGACAAACATAAGAAGGCTCTGTACACAGACAAAAGCCTTTTATTAATTAAATATATATATATATAAAATAAAATATTAAAAAAAGTCAACAACAAAACTATGTATTGTCCTGAGTGGAAAAGGAGGACCAGTGTGGAAGACAAAATACATGTCTTTGAAAGTGAGTGGCTGTCACACTCAAGTTTGAAAATAATATTATCTGGAAAAGTGATTAAACTATAGAGAGGGACCTGTATGCTTTAGAATACACCATTTGTACCAAAACCTGTCCCTGACATGCAAAAGGAGTGACCAGCTGTGTGTGGAACCATTTAACTGGGCTACAATGAATTCTAGCTTTTCTAGGAATTACCCAACAACTGCACAGCAAAGGCATAATTTCATTTTCCCCTCTTCCATACAGCTTCTGACTCTCCTACAGCTGGTCCCAGCCTGTTACTCAGTCCACACCACTTTTTCTGTGCTCAAGTTTTAAGAGGCTGAGCAACAGGAATTGCTTCCCACAGTGCCAAACCTTCAGAGTCCCCACAACGCCTCAGATTTACGGTGATTTCTTCTTACTCCATCCTAACCTCTGTCTGTCAGGGAAGCAGAGTCCCCAGAGAGCGAGTATTTTCACTGGGCACTGGCAGCAGGCAGCACAGGCACGTTGCTTGCTGCCAATGAAAGCCAAGAAGTACGCAGACAGACCTGAGAGCAAGACCCTAGATGACAGATATGACACAGAAACAGCCAGCTGTTTCACTGGTGACCTTGCTTGACATAATGCAACTGGAAATGGTTTCTGCAGAATCAGGGTTGGAAGGGACCCACAAGGATTGAGTCCAGCTCCTGGCCCTGCACAGGAACACCCTAAGAACCACACCACATGTCTGAGAGCACTGTCCAGGTGTGGTGCTGTTACCACTTCCCTGGGGAGCCTGTTCCAGTGCCCAGCCACCCTCTGGGTGAGCAACCTTTTCCTGATATCCAAACTAAACCTACCCTGACACAACTTCAGGCCATTCCCTCGGGTCCTGTCACTGTCACCACAGAGAAGAGATCAGTGCCTGGCCTTCCCCTCACAAGGAAGCTGTAACTGCAATGACCTCAGTCTCCTCCTCTCCAGGCTGAACAGACCAAGTGACCTCGGCTGCTCCTCAGACAGCTTCCCCTCAAGGCCCTTCATCACATTTACTGACCTCCTTTGGGTGCTCTCTAGAAGCTTAATGTCTTTCTTACATTGTGGTGGCCAAAACTGCACACAACGTTAAAAGGCCCAGCTGGTGAGGATGTGAATGTTCAACACCTCCGTGCACACAAGGGTTTGCTGAAAGTGCCCTTAATAACATGGCTCTCTACCACTTTACAGCAAAAGCCAAAATGTATATAGTGAGTGTAATACTTTACACACAGTTAAAAGAGGTTGTCCTTTACAATGTGTGCATAAGCATAAGCAGTGTGCTTTGGAAAAATCAACCCAAAAATTAATGCACATCAAGCGCCTGCAAAATCTGAACTGGTGATTACAATTTTGGGCAGATAATTGGGCACCACTGATAAATGAAAATGTGTTTGGAAGGCAGATGTATATTGTGCTTCACTGGAGAATTTGCATTCATTCTCCCACAAAACAGACCATCAATGCATCAGCTCAACAGTAATTTTTATTATTATTATTATTACTAGATGAACATGTTTTATGTTTGGATGAGATATGGGTGACAGCTCATTTTTCCCCGTGCAGTCAACTCAATCTCATCCAAACTATTAATGTAAGAGAGTTCCAAGACAGATCTGCCAGTGGATGTTAAGTCAATGCCCACTGACCTAACTAAGGACAAAACTCAGCCTTTAAGCAACAGGAGAAATGTTAGGTGTTACGGCTACTCAGTGCAGAGACTTCATTTTCTCTTCATGAAAAATAGACTTGAAACAATATATTCAGGTGACCAAGTAATTTATGTCCTTGTTACCTTCATCAACATTTTCACTAGTACTTGCAGTTCACTTTGGAATGGCTTCTTTTGATTGAGTCCAGCTTCCTATACCCAAACATTTGGGTATACAAACATTTCTGCAAGTACAGTAAATGGTTTGAAACAAAGACATTCTTTGTTTCCAGGAAAAATCTGCGTACTGCATGGATCAGTAAGCTTTTAAAGCAAGTCATCTTCAAATACAAAGTGTCCCCCATACAGATTTTACTACTCTAAATTTAATATTAGTCTGTTCTGTAAACCAGTGAAGTGGCTGGCGAACACTTCCATAAGATTTTATCTAGAACACATAATGACAGCAATTTCCCATTTTTCATTTACAATACCAAATTACATAAAACCTTCACAATTAAAACCCAAGTTCATGCACTTCTTCAAGTTGCAGTTGATCTATCAAACTGTTTCTGTGTCAACGTATACTACAGCTAGATGTTCCAGCACCCTCCATTTAATGGACCTTAGGGAGCTGACTGAGAGTGAAGTCTTGCTTTGTAACCACATTATGTTCATTTTGACAGCATAAATGAAGCAGAAGTTTTATAACCAAGACTTGCTAATGTTTTAGTACAATAAGTATCTCAAGTCTAAGTTGATGATCTAAAAAAATTCAAACTACTACAGCTACCCAGATATAAGAATTAAAACACAACATCATTTATATAAGCAACAACTGGAATAATAATTTTAGAATTACCCAGTTTCTTACTACTCTTCTAGCTTTGCTGTTGGACAGAAACTTGACAGATCTAGTCAGGGCAAACTTGAACAATCTCTTTCAGGCAGTCCTCTTTGGGAATATTTTTAACTCAGTTTTTACTTACGAGCCTGTGAGGCACTGACAAGCTTTCCTCACAGTCATGTCACTGGGTGCATCAATACTGCATTTTATTACTAGCTCTATTTAAACCAAATCAGTCCATAGGCCAGTCTACACAAAGAAGCACTACTCCCTCCCACAAACTTGCAGTACCATGAGTCTACTAAAGACCTACTTCCTCCCACATTAGTGTCAGAAAAACATCAGGAAGAAACTCTGTGCAAACTTTATCTCAGAGAATTCTCTGAGAAAAAAAATAAATAAAACATAACAAACCAAACACAAACTCAGGAAAGCAAAACTCTTTGGGGTAAATTATAGATACGATACAATATCCTTACACAAATATTACATAGTGAATACAGATATTAAACAGCTAAATAATATGAAGATGTGCAACGCTGGTAAAGCATAAATAGACCTGAGTCCTTAAAGGGTAAACCTTCAATACTGGACCCAAATCCCTACTTCAAAAGTCAGGATGAAAATAATGTAAATAGTTGAGCCAAATTCTGTCCTGTTAGTAGGACTATAGCAGAATTTCGCTAGCTTGTAATTTTTTTTCAGAAAGAACATCTACATTTAACTACAGGAATTCATTTAAATCACAGAAGGCGCGAAGAGTTCCTCTTGCATAAAAGTAAAAATAAAGTGAATTAAAATAAATACAGAATCAAAAGAACTTGGAAATATGTATTTATGCTGCCTTCTTCACCTTTAATGTTCTCTCTTCTTGGAGCTCAAAAAAAAATCCTCTTGTTAAGGAGGTTTTTTGGTTTTGTTTCATTTATTATGTGTAACTATATGGCACCTTTTTAAAATAACCAGAAATTCTTAACTACAGACACTGAAATACACCCACATTAACAATACAAATCAACACTTCTCCACTGTGTTAGATAAAATCTTACATTTTGTGCCATGAGTGCAAAGGATGAGGAACTTTTGGTGGCTTCTTACCAGTGACTCTCTGAATACTGTGGACAGGTGCAGAAGTCTCTCCTTCTTCCCCTGAATCAGGAGGAGATAGGAAAAGGACATCTGGGAGAGAACTCTTTGGGTGCAGCAGAAAGGACAAGGTTGTATTGCTGCTCAGGGAGGGAAAGCAATGGCAATAAATGAGATCTCCCAACTTTCAGCTTTCAAAATCATGACCTCAGTATCAATAAACAGCCATAAAAGTGGCAGTCTCTCTTTCTTCCTGTAGCCAACAGATAGGAAAGGCCATCCACTATGTCTCCACTAGTGCCAAGTCTCAGAATGCACAGGTTATCAAGGCTGGGAGTACTGACTGTCAGCCAAGGGCATCAGAAAGAAATGTTAGAAAGCATTTAGCCACCTATACAAAGGAGTCTGAAGACAGACAGGATGGGTTGACATGATGAGCATAATCCAGCAGTTCTGGTTCCTTGGAAAAAAACCCCAGTGGCCTCAACATCAAGCCTGTATGGCACGATTGCGTCCCCAGAGATGAAAAGAAGCTGACAGCTGTTTCAGTGGCAGAAGCCCTGTTTCACATCACCCTCTCTGGTGGTACACCAGGAAAGTCACGCAGAGTAAGTTTACATTAAAATTCAGGAAAGCCTGAACAAGGAATACACAGGAAAAACTATGAGACAAACTAGCAGGGGAAAAAAACAAGGCAAAACAAAACAAAGCAAACCAAACAAACCAGAACCTGATCAATACTTTCTTGTTGAAATATACCAGTGGCATTAAGTATTTTCTGTACTTTTTTCCGAGTATGCCCAACATTTCCAGCTGGACAGCTGCTTGTCACCTTTGAAAGATGACACATGCAGAACACTAACTATGGTGAGCATTTCCCTGCTCCAGAGAATTAAGAGTATTTTTCGTCTTGGATGCAAAACAAGACAAAAATTATTAAACACTGTCCCATATATCTTCTATTACAGGGAAAGGCTATTGGGAAATGGTGTATATTTCGCCAAGTTTCCTTTGAGTCAGCTGCGAGGTTCTTGCTTGCCAAATGTAGTTAAAATAGAAAGTATAGAAACTGACAGTAACAACTGAATCAAAAGTTTGGTGCTGCAGTTTTAACTAAAATCAGAGCTAAGAGAAGATACTGAAAGTTTGGGGGGTTAATACGTATGTTAAAGAAATGTACCAAAGACCAGAAGTAAAAAAAGAAAAAAATTATGTAAAATCCTCTCTATGCATAAAAGATGACAGATGCATCATCTACTGCACTAAATAAGACATATGAAATTTGTTTTGTTCTATATAGAAAAATCTTTACTACCTTATTTTTATAGTTTACAATACAAGTATATTTATAACTTCAGCACATCAACACTAGCTGATGTGCTGAAACTATGTGGAAAAAACCCAGAAAATTAGTTACTGAGTTGAATGCATGTCTAAAAGCATCTTATTTTAGGCATGTCTCTGGTACTTTTTACAAGGCATGCTACACTATTTTCATCGTAGTAAAGTCAGTTACCAAATATGAAAATCCTAACATACTTGCAGTTCTTTACCATCCCTTCATTCTCATGGAAGCTTACATTAATAAAATGTCATTGCATCTATTGCTCTCTATCACAAAAAGGACTTTTCAAGATGTACAAAAGGACACCTGAAGCATTACAGTATTCCTAGGAAGGTTGGGCTTTCTCAGATTCACTCCACCAGCCCTAAGGAAGCGCAGCAAGTACCCTCCAGACTCAGGGGGGAGCTGCAGGATTTATTCCGGAGCATGGTGTGGCGTGCAGCCAAAGGAGTCATTTAGCAGAGATTTTGGCCAAGCAGGAAAGTGTTCCATTTCTTCTGCCATTCATTGAGACCCACGAGGAAACTGAGACAGGAAGTCAGGCTTCCAGATAATAGGAGTGTTCCTAATGATGTCCTTTGGCTCGCAGCACAGAACAGTTCCTCTATGCTACAACATCTTCTCTCCATATAATTTCCTACTGTACTGAACAACAACAAAAG
The DNA here is from genome assembly GCA_013400235.1 of Oriolus oriolus. Classification (NCBI taxonomy): domain Eukaryota; kingdom Metazoa; phylum Chordata; class Aves; order Passeriformes; family Corvidae; genus Oriolus; species Oriolus oriolus. The sequence continues at coordinate 629,758 of VXBT01011977.1, read as the reverse complement.
CTTTTAAAATTAGTTTTTCTTTGCATCCAATTCAAAGAGCCTGTTTAAACTACATGGATTATCTGCTTCTTACTGCGTATTACTAGCAACTATTTGTTTGTTTTAAAACAGCTGATTATGCTGGGAAATTATTCTACCGTAATGTCACTTCAGAAAGATTCTCCCATTGCAGTGCCTGCATATATATATATGTATAAAACCATCACAAAACACCAAAAAACCAGTTACACCATAATTACCCAGTTACCTCTTGACTCCACTGTAATGGATTGCTGAAAAAAATACACCTCCAGTAAGTTTCAGTAAAGTGACCCTAACTACAATTCTTCTTCAGCCTTAAATTCTGACCTCATTAAGGTGAACGCCACCATGCCATTCATCTCATTAGAAGTAACAAGAGATCCTGAGAGGAACTGCAGTCTGAGTGAAGAATTCAGCCTTGTAAGTTTCAGCACATAAACATAAAGCATTTAGTATTCATCATAAATGTGCCAGGACACACAAGCCAAATAAAAAATGAAAACACTACTTTAGCATAAAGGGGAAGAAACCCCCCAAAAAAACCACCTTCATTGGCTGCTGTGGATCCCTGCCCAGAGCATACCTCCCTGCTGTACCACACCATGGCCACCTACCACAGTCCAGGGTCTGTAACACATCATTACTGCAGGTTCTTCCACATCTCACCTTTTGGATCTGCTGTATCCCATGGCAGGATACGAGGCAGTGCTATTTTAGCTATGATAGTCCAAAGAGATGAAATTCAGAGTTTGCCAGGAAGGTCACTACCTTTTCTTAGACCAATCTCACAAAAGGGAAAAGCATAACAAACTTCTGATACAAAATCTTTATAAGCCAGGGCATTTCACCAGGTGTAAGAGCCGCTGAACAATCCACAGCAGTGTCCACAAGCAAAACCAAAAGATCTGTGCTAGAACAATTCATCCGTATTTAACTGAATGACAGGTTGGAACAAAATGCCACTAGGAATTCTGATATGTGTATCACTAATTAAAAGTCACTACCTTAAACTACAGAGAGCAGTTTGATCTGCAGAAAAAAAGCCCTCACAGAAATTTCTGCTGGAAAGGTTGCAGAGGGCTCAACACAGGATAATTCATCTATCATTTGCATCTCAGCTTTACCTGATTACCTGGCTTCCCCTGGCAAGTAGCCCATCCTCTATGATTTCTCTAAGCACCTATCCAGCCTTAAACAGAGATACCTGTGACTCCTCAGGCATCAAGTAGGATGGGAAACTAAATCCAGGAGTGATTCTAAAGAGGGCAGGAAAGAAAGATGCAGTGTGTGTTTGGCTGTGCCCTGCGGGGCAAGGAGTCCCTGTAGCTCCAATCTTGCACATGCTCCTTTCCAATAGACAGCCAGCTGTAGAAAGGGCTTATTTCCATATCAGAACAGCATAAAAGGAATCACAACTGATTGGCCTGTAAGAATGGGAATGTTAACTTTTGTCATTAGCACTTGCAAGTGCATCCAAAATCTTATCTTGGTCTTTGCTGATTTTGATGACACATCATCTGCTCGTTGGAAGGAGAAAAAAATTTCTCCACTGATAAAACCTAGGACGTTTTAGGTCAGCGAAGTCAAGCCAGATTATGTGAGCAGAAACCACAGGTCAAAAAATTCTTCTTCTTCTATAAGATTATGTAGTTAGAACTGAAGATTACTATTTATGTTCATTTTTGTTGATTTTTTCCTTATGGCTGTTATTTAGTCTGACCTTGTTCATAATTAGGAAAGACAAACAAAATCTTTGGAAAGACTTGATTATAAATGTAAGTAATTCAGGAAATTATTCAATTTCTTATACAAACTTGAACCTAGAATGTCTAGATCAATGAATCAGTAAAAATACATTATATGTGATGGAACGCTATACCATACACCAAATAAATCTAAGACACATTATAAAGATCTCAAAAAATAGCCAAGAAAAATTATTTTTGTCCAAGCTGATAAAGACTGTCATGACTTTAGCTGGCTTTCCACATTTTTGATTTAAAGCACCATAGAATAGCTTGCATTTCTCTCAAACATTTTCGCTTTAGCTAAAAGATCTGCATATCTCCATACACACATTACTGATCTAGAAGGCATCTTTGTATTTGGCACTCTTCCATAAAGCAAAAGGAAGCGTATGTTATAAATTCTCTTTACTCATGTTTCACTTCTGTAGACACATTGACTGTGATCCGTCAGCACTACAATTCATATTTAATTCAGCTTCTTCCAAATTAAAGGTATCATGAATGAAAACATCCAAAAGACTTGGACTAGGTTTCTGTATTTTCACCTGTATTTCATGTGTGAAACGGTTTCATCCTCAAAAATGCAGATAAAAAACTGGAAAAGAAACCAGGAAACCCCTCTCCTACACTCTCTGCTCTCTACCACTCCTGCAATTTAGTGATCAAAGGATCAAAAAACTGTAGAAAGTGAACCTTTTCATGAAGGGTAAAGATTTTTCTCCTTACTTCCTTCACTTACCAAGTAACTCCAGAAAACCCCATAACTAAAGCTAAGAACTTTCTTCAAACAAAATCCTCAGTCAAATCTAGACTCATTTATCACCTGCAGTTCTCACTCTGGCCATGAGGTAAGTTCCACACACAGAAGAAACAACATCAGAAAGAAATCAGAAGTTTTCAAAACACAAAAGTGACAAACTGTGTGGTTAAATGCAAGATTTGCACAGAGTTAGGCTATGTTTTAAGGTTACTTAGTTCTATATGGCAATCTACAGCTTTTGCAATCCATCCAAACTACACATAGCTTTGGGGAAAAAAAATACTTTCTGCTCCCTTCTTATTTTGCCATTAACTAATTCTTCAATTTACTAAATAAAAGGGGATATTAGTACAGCTATTCCTTCTAGTTTTCCAAGATCTCTTTAGCTTCTAGCGGGCTCTGGATTAGAAAATGTGTTAATTTGGGGATATTGCAAATCACTGAAGAAACTTTCAGGGCTTGCCAAACTTTAGTTAATGGCACATGATTGACACCAGTTTCACATGCCTGCTGTATTTGGTAACAAATGGCTTATTATCTTTGACTTTACATTTCTTGGAATTATACAGATAAGGAACTGTATATGCAACTGCAACCATCATGTTCATCAGCATCTTTAGCCATTTATCAGATCGAACAATTAATAAAATATTCACCTACGACAAGAAGAAACCTATCTCTGAAGGTTGGGAAATTGTTGCAGTAATCAAAATCCAGTCTTATCCTGCGGCTTCTTATAAGGGAAAAAAAAGAGAAAATCAGATGCTCTTCAAGCTGCTGGATTTTTTTCACACCCCAGTCCAGCAAGAAAGAACCTGTAATCACAAGGTCACTGAATGTAAGATTTCATGATACTCTTGTGTTAGTGATGACAACTGCAGAAACTGGGGCAAAAATCCAACTGCCTTCATTGATGTGCCTGCAAAGCATGTGAGCACATGCATACAAGTGAGCCAGAGCCCAAGCACACAGAAGTAAATTAGTCAACTCTGCTTATTACTTATTCACCATAAACATTATCTCTAAAGTAACTGGAAACATTCCCACTGAGTCCAATGGCCTCTAGATCAGATTTACACACAAGTTACCTTGGCATTTGCAAGTGGGGGAAAAGCAAAAAGAAGAAAAGCACCCACACAACGTGTACACGTGACTTTAAAGAGCCTCTATAAATACTTCTGTAGGCATCTATGCTTCAATGGTAGCTCCTTAGGTAGTCAGGTGAGCGTGTGCATACACATGGTTCATAGATAAACACGTGTTTGGGTATTCCACTGGACTCATAATCCACTGGACTGACAATTTATAAACGTAGGTAGATGCAGTTTTCTTCTTGTATGCTTGCATACATTCATTTTTGTCAAATATAGTTGGTTGATGTGTTTACAGTCATATTGAGCTTTGAAATTCATTCACTTCCCAAAATAGCTAAATTGCATTTATCTTTTAGGCATGCTACAAGACATGAGTTTTTGAAATAGCACTTAGGGAGGGCTGAGGAACAAAGGAACTGCAACACTGGATCATATCCAAGGTCCTGTCTTTGACAGCAGTCACCACCAGCTGCTTCACAGAAAGAAACAAGAATTTGCAGTAGGTAGACAGGGATAATCTTGCCACACATTGGGGTTCATCCTTGTTTCAAGCTACTAAATACTGGCTTGAGCTCTGAAGCCCGAGGTATATATCCACTTGAAAATCATTATTGTTACCATTACTAAATATCAGACCCCCAGATACCCCTGCTGTCTATGTAAATGTCATATCATATATCTGAATATTGACTCAGTGGAATCCTTTAGCAGGTTTCAATCTAAAAAAATTGTATAAATTCCCCACATGTCTCCTAGCCTCTGTTGTGAATTTTCCACTTCAGAATTTAACAGATTGATAGAAGTAGAAACAAATATCCTCTATTTTATCCTCTTGTATAATTTCTGAAATTGTTTATGTTTATAATGTTCCTTCTCTTTCATTTTCTCTTTACTAACTTGAACATCTTTTAACCCTGTTTTCATTAAACAGTTTTTCCAATAATATAGCCTTGGGGGGAATGAAACACCCATGCAAACTTGGTTCCTTAGCAATTTACAGGCTGAATTAGTACTTTTTGTCTAAGGGTTTACTGTGGGGTTTTCTTTAATAATTTCTTTTCCAAGCACAAAAGATTAATCTTGATAAGTTATCAGAACATAATGCAATTATGCCATATCTATGTAACCACAGAAAAAGGATTACACACTTCAGTCCTGAATCAATAGTCTTGAAGAGCTCCATAGTTAAAGACTGAGTAGTTTATATTATGACAAAAGCATGGGCTGATGGACATATCAAAGATCCTGGTACTAAAATGAGGATCATAAAAAGATGGGTAACACACCTTCAATGTGGTGCTGGCAATTTTTCATGGAAACACACTATGCTCTTTATTAGAAAAGGGCTAAGTGGATTGCCTGAACACAAAATACTTAATTTATCCATTTGCCTGTATATTTATACAAGGGATGAAGTACAAAATTATAAGTATGGAAACAGTTGTAAAGTAGTGTGGCATAACCTACCCACAAATAAAGCTGAAGTAAGAGCATGATTGTAAGAGTAATGTTGAGTAAGGGGAAAAAGCAAGTACAAGTGAAAATGAAGATGTATGCAAATTTGTTATAAATATAAGGACATTTTACCAGATGGAGAAATTGGGCAGTTCATCGTCATGTTCTCACACCCGCAGAGTTGTTCTAAAACTACTCCTCATGAAAGCAAATATAATTCGCTGTGCAAGTAAACTGTTTAAATAAATCTTGATATTATATAAGAACAATCTGAAATTATTTTATCTGCTTATCTGAATACGTACGCTTATCTGGAAACGTAGGAAGCTCTGCCTTTTGGCCACTCTTTGGACAATCACTGTGCCCTAAGCAAAATTCTCTATACACTTTTGATAAAGTGGAAAAGTGTTGAAGGTCTTAGTGGTACAATGCCCATCACAGCAAGAACGTACCTAACTAGCACCTATTAAAACCGTCAGACACCAATAAAATTGATTAATTTTTGTTTAATAACAATTAAGCTTGTTACTAGGGATATATTTAACTGCTGCTATCAGTGTGAGAATAATGTAACTCATCTGCACAGCTATTTTGATACAACCTCCCCAGCCGATGTCCTTTTCCCCTCACTTCTTACAAGAGCTGATACTTAAATTCCATCATACAATTTACAACATCCAAGGATCACAATGTGGCTGGAGAGGTACTGGCACCTTTCAAATGCAGCAATGTGTTTCTATCATTCAGTTTCTGTGGGAAAAGACATGAAATTCACAAGCATAGCAAGACAGAGAATTTCCAGAGTCAGATTTAAATGTACTGAAAATTAATTTTAAAATAAACATCCTTCCTTTGCAATTTTGTGTCCTGATTTGGCTGATTATTCTCTGATCAGGCATCATTTATAACCATCAAAATGAATAAAAAAATTCAAAATCAATTCTAGTCAATTATTGATGGACTTTTTTATCATGGAAGTATATATAGCAAAGAACCTGGTTTAATAAACACTGCATGTCCTATTAGGCATCGTATTTCACACACTTCAAGAAAAAAATCTAGGAGCTATTTTAGAACAATATTGATTTTTGGCACTTTGGTCTTGACAATCTCTGTTTTATAATATTGAAGAGAAAACCCACAAACCTACATTTTGGAGCATTATTGCTCTGTAAGAGCTACCTGATTGTGAACAAATATTTTCAAACACCTGATGCTCACTTATAGTCACTCAACATTTGCACTTGCAGACCATTAGTCAGGTGAAACTCCCCTCAGAAAGTCATCTGAGAGTATGTGTTTGAGTGGGAGCTGCCTCCATAACAGTCTGCAGGAGCAATCACTCACATGGGTCGCACCCCGACACTCTGCATATGTCCACAGCACAGCCTCCACCTTCACACTTCCCAGCTCAGCCTGTTCTGCTGTGTTACTATTTTTACAACCTTTACACTTCCAGTACTTTGAGTACTCTTATTCCTCTTGATCAGCAAGGGATTGTCTTCACATCAAATCTTGATATTAAGGTGCGTGAGTCCAGCAGAGAAAGAAGGTTCATGTATGTGTTCTGTATAAACATTTGTAGCTGGATTTTTCAGAATTGGCTGTGCAGTGTTTAACAGATCATTGCAGCCCACTGAGCATCCAGCACGAGGCCTCTGAGAACAGGCTGGTCACACACAGCCCACTCATCTTTCTCCTCCTCCTCATTTCCAGCTGTGTGCACAGGTGCCCAGTTTCTTTGCTACAGAGCTACCAAAGCACTAGAGGACAATCTTACAGAAAGCCTGATGATGAGCTAGAAGTTATATTTGGAGGGAATAACTGATAATTGTAAGCAAGAGTATAACACATCAAGGGAAGAAAACAGGGAGGAGTAGAAGACTGGTCAGGCAGCACAGGGAAAAGCTGAAAAGCAAGTAGAAAGTGCATTCAGTGGAGGGACAATCCAGAAGCAAGGGAACTTGCCCTAGTAACAATGAAACAAATTATAGGGAAAGAAGCAGAAGCTACACAGCAGACACAAAGAATTAATATGCATTAAAATACATTAACAGATTGGCCATTAGCTCTCTCTCAGCCAAGAAAAATATTCTGACAAGACAGAACTAAAAATACACTAAGATTTCTCTAGTCACACTTTCAGTTCTGTTACTCTGAAGAGATGTAGTAGGGAGGTGGAGAGAGGTTGCTCGTGGTTAAGAATGGGGGGAATGGACTGCATTTAATAATGACAGAAACAAGTAGATTAGAAAGATCCTAAAAAGGCTGAGAAGTTTGAAAAACCCTGTGAAATGCTGCTCATCCACCTGAAAGTTTTGAAAGGCCAAAACTTAGTTTTGCTCTGTAATTTTGCTCTTAGAGTATATCTTTTCTTCAGATACATACTAAAAACAAAAATTACATACCATAATATTTTTCCTAAGCTGAAAGCCAAACTATAAAAAGCTACTTCAGTTTAAGGATAAATACATCTTGTCTAAGCAAAGACTAGAGATTTCATCCCTTGTTCATTCACTGTTATAAAATTTAGAGTACTATAATGCATCCCGGAAGGGAAAAAAATAGTCTTCTCCACAAGGTCCCCTGTGCTTGTGAAAACCAGAAGTTGACTCTCTGATCTTGCAGCTCTCCCATTTCACAGACCTTCTGTCACTACCATGCACCACAGACATGACTTTCTCTCCAAAAAGAAGTGAATGAAATTACGTCATAAGCCTACCAACCCTATTGTCCAGGGGGGCAATCAGAATGACATAAGGCAGACATCCAGGTGTGGTGAATGTTACAGAGTTTGCCTTGGGGACCTGATTCCAAGCTCAATTAGATTTGTCAATTAGACTCATTTTGCAGTGATGTAATAATGCTCCTTGCAGGTCACTCATTTGACACACCGGATATACATTCAGGAACAGATCCCTATGGAAAGTGGTCTGGACATGAAATTGAGCCTTTGGTGTGGAAGGATATTCACAAAGTCAGAATATAAAACATATTCATTTAATGCAGTTTTCCCAGAGTTTCATATTGAATTAATCTTTTCAATGAAGCTGAGGAGGAAAAGAACTTTATGTTCTCACAAATCTCTTTCAAAGCTGTTGAGATACCACATTTAAGGGCATCAAAGATAAAGTAATGGTGGAGAATTCGGGCGGAAAAAAAATTATTTAAAAGCTAAATTTGTCAGTAGTCTTATTTACCCTACAAGTTTATCCACAGCGAGATGGAAACCAGTTGGGAAGACTAGCCAGAAAAGCTTGTTTCTCTTTCAGCTGCCTACACTATGCATTTACTACATGAACAGTCACAGTTCTGTCAATCTGGCAAGCGATATTAGCAGCACAACCTCTATATTAGTGTAAACTGCACAATATATCTTTAAGAGTCTACTACATGACTGAACTATAAATATGAAAGATCTCAATTATCTAAATCACGCAACAGATTCAAAACACGTAATCAGAGATTTTAAGAATTTTCCTATTACCAGACTGCACAATTAGAATGCTTACAACTGAACACATTTCCCAGAGCACAAGGGGGAAACTAAAAAAAAAACAAAAAACCCTACAATGTAGCACTATAGAAAGCTGCTGCTATAACATCAAAAGACAATAGTTAGATTGCAGTTACAGATGACACGGCATAATAATTGTATTCAGCATCTACCATCAATCTTTCATGTTCAGCTGCTTTACAAATAAAATACATTACTAGGTTTGACACTTCAGTGACGTGGGAAATACTAATTTCCCTGCTATGGACAATCCAAACTTTTTTTTATTATTTATAAAGGTTCAAAGTAAACAAATGAGTTCCTTAGGATCTCACAGGAGGGAGAAATAGACATGTGAGGAGGGTCTGTCTTAATTTTCTCTAATTCTCCAGCAGGCAGGCATGCATACATACAGAATTTGTTCTTAGTCAAGTAACTGCATACTAACAAACTTTCAAGTTATGAAGCCGTAAATTTAATTGCTTGTCTTCAAGATTCTTTTTTTTTTTTTTGACATTTTTATCTAGCTTCATTGAGGAAAAAAAAATAAAATTAATTCATACATCATTTGAAAGGAAAAAAAATCCCAGTTATCTGGGTTTTGGTAGGAGTAGTAATCCAAACTAACTACAGTGAAAACTGTAAAAGTTTCAGTGAAGTTTTCCTTAGGAGAATTTTCCCCAGTGCAAGACAGAATTTCTGGTGCAGAAAAAAACCAAGAAAACAAGGCCTACAAAAGAGAAAAATAATAGCCCAAGGAATTCAGCTTCAAGCCTATTTCCCAACCCTTTAACATTTGTTTAAGGAAGTGAAATACCTCATGGAAGAAATGGTAAAAGTGACTTATCTGAGGACAGTCAGCTGTCCAGAGGCTGAAACAGACCTCAGCACTGTGGCTATGCAACAAAACTAAGACTTCTAGCCTAATCTCCCACAGTTCACAGTATTTTAATTGGAAGACCACACCAGAGTGCACTCTCTTTTTTTTTGTTTTTGCTTTGTTTTGTTTTAGGAAAAAAAGCTGTTGAGAAAACAAAACAAAAGCCTTCAAAAAACCTTGAATATCAACTAAGTGCAGGCTATGAACAAGTATTACAGGATGGGAAATGATTTTTCTACCTATCTCATTCTCTGTGTTTCTCAGCAGATATAATGACTACATCATAAACTGTGGTAAGAATGGACAAAAAGAAAAACTATAGGAATCCACAGATAGATACAGGTGCATGCTGCAGTCTGAAAAGTCTGATGATGCCCACTGAAATCTAACTCAGGATTTCATTCTTTGGAGTGATATCTGATTATACAAATGCTGATCTATGTCCCTAGATTCTTTAGAGTGTGGCATTTGACATCTTCTGGCAAATTAGATCTTGAAGATGAACTAAGAATGCCTTACACTTGAACTCACAAACACTGAGGCAATATCCTGCAGAGAGACACAAGGAAATATCCGAGACATCAGAAGCACAGAAACTGTGTTACATCACATCCCGCTGTTACAGTGTGCCAGGACTCTTGTTACAAGGAAGAGTAGCATGACACAAAATTCACACATAGGTTAAAGGTCTGCGGACAAACCCGCGGGAAACCACACAGCTCATCAAGTTCTTCTGCACAGTGTCAACAGCTGCCTTCCAATGGTCATCTCCCCAACAGCAGCACATTTCTCCAGGCCCTGCTCTTCCCTGAAGCTCCAGGGCTCCCAGTGGGCTGGCTTCACTACTGAGACTGTACTTCGGGGTTGTTGCATAAAATAGCTGCGGTTTTAGATGCAAATGGAAACATCAGTTCCAGAAACAACTACCAGTTCTACTAGGCATCTGACAGACACCTGTTATCTGTAGGTTTTCCAAAAAGCTGGAAATACGGTAAGAAAATGTACTTTTCAGCCTCTATAGCATCCTGCACTGTGCTGCTTCTGGGAATTTTAAGTCAGAGCAACAGTGTGATTCTAGGCACATTCACTAAAATGATCCCTTCTTTGTGAAAATATTAAAATACACATATACTACCCATAAAAAATCCCACAGAATACCCAAAATAACCCCTCAGAGGCTGTCACATTGTGCTTCTGGTAAATTTCTTCAGTTCTTTCACAAAAAACAGGGAGAAACAGACCTACCAAAAGAATATTTATTCAACAGACTTAGGATGGTATCTATAGAGATACAGAATTATAACTTCATCTAACTATGGATCTGATGCTTCATGTACAGTGCTTTCTGTCACAAGATCACAAATGTTTCCATATGTAGCCTATGCAACAAAAACTAAGCTGTAGACATTACTCACTGGAGAAAAATTGAACACAAATAACTTCTGAAATACAGGTGAAACAATCTTGCATCAGCATATTTGAAGGTAGGCAAAATTATTCCAGCATGTCTAAAATTTCCACGGGTTTCACAGAAGTTTGTGAAGCATGTCACTAGGTAAAACCATAAATGACTTTGGGTGTTTCTCCATTTTGCTAACTTGCAGAAATTCACTTCTATCTCATTCCTAACTGAACGCTGACCCAACTGACCAGCCTGAACAGCTTAAAAAAAAAATAAAAGCACATTTACAGCCTCAGCTGCAGGCCCTCAAGATGCAGTAAAAGCAGGTGTTAATTATATCTAGGATAAAAAGCTTGCATACCTTGAATGTTATCTCAGCAAGAATTCTCTTATTTTATCCTGTTACCTTGCGCATAGATTGACACCCAAATTTGAGTGTGAACGTCTCACACCCCTGAGTGTGAAGCCTGTCTTTGTCCTTCTATAGGGCCTCACTGTGGAACCCATTCTAATGGCAGAGATCAGTAAATTTACTCCTGGGAGTCCAAAACTCAGCCCAGCCAATAAGATCTGACCCAGGGAGAACACACACTTGGGCTAAGTTGCTAAAAGAGGCTGAGCACCCACTACTCCCAGCATCTTTGATCAGGCACCAGTGCTTTACAGTCTAAGATTAATGGAGCCTTTAAGGAAGGTCTAGCAGGAAAAGTAAGTTGGGAAATACTGTTGTAGGATCAGTTTCACTGATATATAGAGCTTTCAATTTTTTATTAAAAATGATGGGTACATGGTACATACCCAGTGTGCAGCAGTTAGGTGCATTTTTATTTCTGAAGGACTACCACACACTAAGACGAAAATTTTAAAAAAGGGTTTTTTACTGGATAGAGAACCTCGAAGTGACAGCTTTTAAGACAAAGGGGAACTACACACAGGTAACTCTTTGCACACCTACCTGTCTCTCATCCCTGTAATACCTAAGTTCCATATACTTGTGAAGCAGCACAAGTAAGAAGTTCAATAAAACGTTTCCATGGGCCAAATTTTCCAAACAAATGCTTCTTTCTCCAGGCAAAACAAAGTGATGGCAGAGAATTGGCAATGCAGATCAAATTGCAGTCTCCTACTGTTGTCTTTCTCTCATGCATAACCTCTAAACACTTAGTATCATGAATTATAATTGCTAATTATTCCCACTATGAAACAAGAATCCCACAGCAAACTGAGACTAAATACGCATTTCTCATTATATGAAATTATGCATATGGATCTTCTTAAAGAATTACAGACCAGAAGAAAAGAGTTCAGGTTAACTATGACCAGTTACTTATATTTATTTGTGAGTGGTAATTGAGGAAAAAATAAATTTTTGTTTGCAGTTGCTTCTGTTCTTCTTGAACATTCTTCAGTTGCAAGAAAGTCAGACCTAACAATTCACACTTAGGAACAAAATATTTTTGCGATTAGAAAAACAGAGTGTCTGCATATTTGGCATATATGTACACCACATTCTCTTCAATAAATTAAAGAAAACCACACAGATATAGTGAGCACAACCTTTGGCTGAACTAGTTTTCAGAATATAAAATAATTAATGCAAAGGAGGCTGCTAGAAAACTTGAGCACTTGTTTAACAATAGAGCTGTTGCGAATGGACAACCACTGTTGATAACACATTGGGGAGGGAAAAAAAGCATCACCGAGATACACTTGTCTACTGACATACCAGTGAACCCGGTTCCTGAGGTCAGTTCTTGCTACTGACAACTTTAATGGGTGAAGAACTGTACCTGGCATTAAGGAGGCTGCAGTCCTAAATCAGTAGGATAAACGTTCTAGAAAACCACTCAATTGCTGCTCAAAGTGAGAAGAGGCTGTAACTTAGCTCTTCCCGCGCAGTTTAGAAAGGGATCTGTCAGGCACCGAGCACGGGGGAGGCACCCACCGCACACGCTGTGGAACACCAACCCGCAGCACGCACCAGCCGGGTTCTGAGAGCGGGACGGGCGGGCTCGCCCGGCTGAAACCCCGGCACACAGTCACCACCCTCCGCGCATCCCCTGCCGCTCGGGAGCCGCACTTAGCGCATCCACAGCCACGGGGCGGCCGGCACCCAGGGCCCGCCCCGGCCCACGGGCAGGGGTGTCCGGCCGGGGAGCGACAGGTTGGGATGGAAGAAGGCGAGAGGGAGGCGGAGGCGGCACCCGCTCCTGCCGCGGGGGCGGGCAGGGCCCCGGGAGAAGCCGCCACCCTCCGGCGGAGCCCGGCCCGGCCGCTCCGTGTTCCCGGCTGGTGCTGTGGGGCACGGTCCGGCCTCGAAACCTTCGAGCCCCGCCGAAATGCTCCCTGCAACTTCCGCGGCTCCGGCGGCGTCGTGACCCGAGGGCTCCTCGGCCGGCACGACGCCCCCGGGGCCGCGGAGCGGTGGCGGCCGGTGCAGCCCTGCCCGCCGCCGCGCCCCTCTCCCACCCCAGCCGGAGACCGTAGGGAAGTAAGTGGGAAGTCCCGGAAAAGCAGGTCCCGGGTACCTTCCCAGGTAAAGGGGCTGAACGTAGGGCTCCGGCTGCGCTCGCCGCCGCTGCCCCGGGAGGGAGCAGGTGAGCCCGGGACTCTCCCCTCACGCACCCCGCGTAAATAAAGCCGAGACAAAGTCACCATCTGGGGAGGGGGCGGGGAGCTGCATTAGACGTGGAAGTCACTTACCGGCTTTGCAAGGATCCTTATAATCTATCGCCTCGGCTTTATCCTCTTCAGTGAAATCGTAAGTGTAGTCATAATCAAGGCCAGAGCAGGAAGAAGGCTTCCCGCAGACAGTCCACCCGGCCAGCCACAGTGCCATCCTCCAGCAAAGCATCTTCATCCTCCCTCGGGCGGAGAGGTGGCGAGCAGGGCGAGGGTGAACTAGGCGGCCGGCTCGGCTGTCCACGCCGGCTTGGGAAAGGAGGGTAAGGGATGGAGAAACCATAGGTTTTGGGGGAGGTTGGTATTTTTTCCTTCTCCACCTGGAGACTCTTCCAAGAGACGGTGCTCCCTAGGTAGCCCCAGTCAGATGGGTGCGACACAGAGTGAGGAGCATGAGCGTCGCTGCCCCCCCCTGCCCCCTCGCCGGGGAAAAGTCGCTGGGTGTGTGGGTGGGCGCAGGGGTGGACTCAGGCCGGGAGATCCTGTCTGTCAGGGCTTCCCCTCGCCTCTGTCAAACCCCAGCCAAACTTCNAACTAACACGGGGGGGGGGGAAAAGAAAAAGGGGGAAAAAAAAAAAAAAGAAGGAAGGAAAGAAAAAGGAGCGGGGAGGAGGGAGGGGGAGGTGGGGTGCACTACAGCAAACTGCGGAGCTCTACTGATGGGAGGCAGCAGCTATGCTGGAAGGAGCAAAGTGTCAGAGCTTCGCCCCCCTCTGCACAAACACTCTAAGCTCTGTCTCTGGCCTGTCCCCCTTCCTCCGTCCCCCTTTAACTTACGAAAACCTTACAGGCAACTAACACACAGTCGTCAGCATCCTGCTTACTTATTCATACAGTCAGGGTCAGGATCCGGGCTGCTTCTGATCTGCTCCCTTGATAGTGTGTCTTATGGAAACACACGCGCATTCACTATACGCCTCTATCTCCATATAGCTTTCTCTCTAGATAAGCAGTGCATGGCATTTAAACAACAACAAAAGGACCGAGATCAGATAAAACAATGCACAGATCGACACCCGGCAGCCAAAAAAGCGCGAGAAAATGGGCGATGAGGAGGACGATGAGAAGAATTAACTACAATTTAGGAGACAGGAAAATAAATCAGTGTCTGTATATTTTCCCCTCTGCTGCGGCTGCTTTGCAGTGTTAGCCCCATGAGCTGAAGGGTGGGGGTTAAGGAGCGAGGGGGAGGGGGAAAGAGAAAAGTTTAAGCGCCCACAGTTTGTTTAAAACAGAGGAAGGCATTATAAAAGGTCCATTGGTCTCCAGAAGTTCAGCCAAGCAGCTGTGAACCGGTTCCAAAATGAAAGTAAGAACAAACAAACAAACAGAAAAAAAAATAATCGAGTCAAACAAAAAGTAAAATTGCAGCATGCAGCAGCAGCGCAGAGATCTTGCAGTCGGGCTTTCCTGCTCTCACGTGGATCTCCAGGAAAGTGGTGGAGGTTTATTTTCCAAGTGAAGTTTCCGCGGGAGCCACCGCCCCGCTCCGCGGTGTCCTGCCTCGCCTCGCCCGGCCCCGCCGCGCTTCAGCGCCGAGGCGCCCCGAGCTGCCGCCGGCTGCGCGGGGCCGGGTTTTGTTTTAAAGCTCGAGAAGGGATCAGCGCGCAAAGCCTCATTTCAGCCGATCAACCTGGAGAGGGAGGGGGAGGAGGGGTGGAGATACGTGCTGCTGGAATAAAATAAGATCAAGCCGGGGGAAAAAAAAAAAAAAATATATATATATATAGGTAGCTAGAGATCTCCCTGCCTGCCTCCTCCCCTCCCCCGAGACGGGCAGCTCCGATCCTGCAGAAACGCCTGAAACTGTTTCAGACCAAGGTGAGACTTTTCCGTAGCAAACTCCACTCCTCCTCCTTTCACGAGTTTCCATGGAAAAGGGCGGAGGGTACGACGAGGGGCGGGTAGAGGGGTGTTTCTTCTGCTCCCATTTTGCCGGGGTGTCACATTTAACATGGACTTTTGAAAGAGCTGCCGCGGAGAGGTGGCTGCGTCTTTCTCTCACGTCCGAGCCCGCACAGGCTCGCTCTCTCCGCAGCACTTCCCGGTAGCCTTCCCTCCGTGGCAAGGGTGGAAATCCGGAGATAGTCCCTTCCCCTGGCTGTGCCAGGAGCGCAGGCAGCGCCGGCGGCGCGCCCCTTGGCCCCGCGGGCCGCTCCAGGTGCCGCGGGGGCGGGGGGCACGCCGAAAGCTCTTACGCAAACTCCGGGTGGGCACAGTTTGCTATCGAGGGAGGGAGGGGGCACAACTTTCTATCGCCGCCGTGAAGACTTAGCTGCCCCCAAAAAACGGGGGACGGGGGTCGGGTGGGGGCAAGGCGCAAAGCCTCCTTTCGAATGACGAAATCTGTGCAGCCGACCCGGGGACTCTGCGTCTGCCCCTGCCGTCCTGCGAATGAAGGGTTAGTGTTGCTATAGATAGGCACTCTCGGCAGGTCGTAACAGTAAAACTGGAAAGGTCGGTCAAGACAGAGCTAATAGGAGTTTAACAATATTAAGAAGTCTGGCACCGAGTAGCATCAGTGTCTTTGAAGCATCCATGTGCTTCCTTACATTTTTGGCATCCAGACTGTGTCCACATTGCTCCTAACTCAGTCTTGTTGCTCCTAAGTCGAAAGCCAAGGAATGGGTAGCTGCCACTGAAAAGGTGCAGCCTTCACTAGGCAATCTCTGTCCCAGCAGTTCAGTTTGCTGTGTGTCATAAAGCCCTCGAAAAGCACCACATACCAGATGAAAGAAAAGGCTGAGAAACTTTTGGCCTGCTCTTTCCCCCTCTTCCTCAATATACTTTCTATGACTAGCCACCTCAGACACTTGGAACTGACTCCACGGAAGTTATCAGAGACCCCTTCTGTCAGTCCCTCAGAGCAGTGTGGGGGCTGATGGCTACCTCTGCTTGCACAGTGTCAGGGTTTGGTGGGCTGTGCTTTGCTAAAGAAACCAGACAGATCCAATCTGAAATATGATTTCTGTTATTTTTTATGTCCACAAAGGAAGCAGCTTATTTTGTAGTGTTATTAATTACATGCTCATTTGAAAAAATGGACCTCCCTAACCTGGTTTTGTTACTTTGCTTGCTCTTTCTTCATATGTATGCACCTTTAAAAAGTTAACTTTCTTTCCTCTGCCTTTGCACCTCCACCCCAAAAAGAAACAACCTCTGTCTAGCAAGGATATGTTTGTCAACAGAGCTTTAGAAACACTGATTTTGCTGATTGCTTTACAGCCCAAGAAGAGGAACATACAACGTGCAATCCTCAACATGCCAGTCTCCCAAGTGAGGAGATTATTAGAGCCTCTGCGGTGGGAGATTAACTCTCCCAGCAAGGTAGGCACTGACGTCACCTTCAGCCTCAATCTGCCCCCGACCTCAGCATCACCAGCACTGGCGGAGCAGCACCAAGCACTCGCAGCCTTGAGGACAGCTGGCCTTGCAGAGCCCTGACTAGGACAGGAAACAAACTCAGAAACGCTAGATGGGAGTCATGCAGGAATCCGTGCACATGAGTGCTGTAACAAACAAATGTGTGTATATGCCAGGGTAAAAACTGTTTTCTGCTTGTAACCCAGAGCAGCTACACATTAGAATTACTCTTTAAAATATGCACTGCAGCTCTGCAGAAACTATTCTACATTGCTTAGGTATTAATATTCCCATCAGTCACAGTAGTAAAAAGCTTTCCTTATATTAAGAGAATTTTTTTCCTAGTAACCAAACTGTTTCACATTAAAAAAAAACTTTTTTCCCAAGTAACCTGTTAATTATTCAACCTAGCTTCTTTCATGATGCAAATTTTTGAAACATTTTAAGTAAAAAATATTTTTTCCTTATCACACATTCATGTCTACCATTCCAAAAAGCTCACAACTCTGATAATCCATCTGACAACACAGTCAATCAAAAATCCATCCTACAGCCGTTTCCAAAGAAACGAATACATAGCCAGGAAGACAGAATGCTTAAGCTGGAAGGAAACCAACCAAAGGAACACAACAACAGCAACAACAAAGCCACTTTCCCTTTTCTTTTAAATTTCCTGATTTGTGGGTATATTACAGGGACACAGGTAATGTTAAATGCAGTTATGTTAGAAGTGGTGGTACTATTTTTATATATTTATTTATTTATTATTATTTTTTTAATCCAGAAAGCTGGAGGCTTTTCAGCTCTTCCTACACAAAAAAGAAACAACCAAAACCAAAAAAACTTTAAAAAAAGGACAAGTATGTACGAAAGACAAACACAATCACAGAACTGAAAAAAATACATATGAAACATCGTTGCTCACACCTCCTCCTCATTCTTTGGCTATCTGTCTGCTGCTTAGGCCTCCATCTAGTGTGGAGTTTTAGGTGGGTGGACACAATGGGCTTATTCACAAACATCAAGCTCAGCACATGCCTAAGGCTTTGAAGGCTGAAGACCATGGTGGGTCAGCTCCTTGAGACCAGGACTCATGGGACCTTTCAGGAGGCTAAAACAGAGAAGTTCTGCAGAAGCTGGTTACCTTCCTTTATCTCCTGATAAACATATCCCCTCTGAGGCACCAAAGCACTTCTGAAACAGCTGTAGTTACGTTTAAGTATTTTCACATTCCCCAAGTGGTCATTCTGTAGGGAACTACTGATTCTGAAAGCACATTGTGACAAACAAAGTGTCTACAGTAACAACATGCATATACACAATCATAACACTATACTGAGTAAACCATATAAATTAAAATTAAACTTTCAAAGGCAAAAGTCAAGCACTCGTGATATTAACAGCAGTGAGCTCACCAGAGAAACCATATTTCTCCCTTCTCTCCTACATGTACTCATATATTATGAAAGTTGCTCATTGCATGTTCACATACAATTTTTTTTCTACAAACCTGTGTGCTTAATTAACAAAAAGCCCTTTAATGTTATGTTTTCTCTTTTATTTTTGACAGCATGCCCCATGCTTTATTCATTGCTCATTTATTCAGAACCTATTCTGCATACAGAGTTATTAATTTCCTCATGGGCATTTTATGGAGCTTGTTGCTACAGTATTCATGGGCTTCAAAAATATTAACTATTTTAGTTTCATAATACACCTCCCAGATGAAGGGATATTGTGACAGGATATGAATATTACATTTGGGAAACAGTTATAGATTGCCTGGTTTGATATCTTGTAGACCTCTCAGGACTTAGCACCATAGAAAACCTTATTTCTTGAAGGCCTGGTTCCCACTGCTTTCAGTTGTAGTAATTTTACTCACTGACTAACTACCTCTAATCAAACACTGGAGTTTTCAAGCATCTGAAAATGAGAAGCACATTATCAAGAAGTATAATTAAAAAGCACTGAACCAGCTCTATCAAGGAACTCTGTGGCAGAGACAAGAGCTAAGACACAAATTTCAAGCTGTTCAGCTCTCTCAAGGCTTTTGACACCACTTCTCTTCCCATAATTCTTTCTTCAATGCTTCCTTCAGTTTCTAGAATAAACACAGCCAGACTCCTGCCAGCAACAGCCCCATCATTAATGATACCTACATAATTCATCCGCTGCTTTGAATCTTCTGCTCCTCAACACAGTACCTGTTAGTATGAATATGTCATGCTGTGTTTGGCCCAGCATTTGAAAAGAAGTGTCTCTCTTCACCACTGGATTTCATGGTTATTACTGGCAGAAGAGGGAATCTTGGGATCCCTTCCAAACTCCGGGAGAGGGTGTTTTTAAATAGCACGCTCCCATCTGCTTGCTTCCCATGTCCATGCTTTGCCTTATCTTGGCTTGTTATTTCAAACCTGTCTTCATTCTCTCTTCAGTCTTGGCTGATCCCACTTTTGTTTTTCTTATCTAGTTAATGCTAGTATTTGATTCTCATCCCAGTTCCAGCTGCCCTAGTTGTACTTTTCTTTAATCTCGTTCTGGGACTTCTCACTCTCAGATTCATCTTCAGCCATGCAGGATTCTTTTGTTGTTGTTTTGTTTCCATTCGCTTTATCTAACTGATCTTTCTCTTATGCCTTCTCTCCCAATTTAACTTTCAGTTATGTTGACATCCACCCCCCTTGTCTATTCTTTACTCCAGGTGTGCAAGACAAAGCTGGTCTTGCTCCTCGACCTTATTTCCCAGTTGTAGAGGGAAAGTCCTTGCTCCAGTCCTTACACGGCTGTTCAGGCAGTTTTTTCTTGTCTGCTACCTTCCATCTACCTCTTCACTCTGTCACTTCGCAGGCACGGTTTCCTTATGCAAAAAATGTTGTTGTCCCAAAACAGGCCTGTCATTCCCATTGCTGATTTCTCTTAATCACACCCCACATTCTTTCTCAGGAGCTTTGAGAGAGCTTTTAAATCTCTCAAAAAATGGTAGAAAAAAAAATGGTACTCTACCATGCTGCAAGATCAGTTCTTCCTCCCCATCTATTCAAGTGAGACAACCTTCCCCTCCCCATCCCACAGGTATGACTGAGGTGGATTAAGCATCCAAAATTATTGCTTCTTTTCAATTAAGTTACAGATCCAAGCAAGGCACTACTCAAAATGATCATGTAATATATCACTGTAGGCGAGACACTCAGGTAAGAGAGCTGCTCAAACTGCTTCTGTTCAAGGCTGGCTGTGGTGACGTGTAAGTCCATATCAATGTTAACAGAAAAAAAAAAAAGATACACCTCTGCATAAGGATGGATATTCTCCTTCTTTCTATTCTGCTGAAGATTTAACTACATTTCTTACTGGCTGAGCATATTGACGCCCTTCCAAAAATACTGCTGTGATTTTTAATTAGGATCAAACTCATATATTTTCATGTTTCATTCTCAAATATCTGGGTAATTTAAGCTAACATTCTGAAAGAAAGACTGGTGAAGAAGAAATTAAAACTGAAAATCAGCTCATAGCTGACACTAGCATGGAAAATATCATACCAAATCTTCACAATTAAGCAAAGGTATATAAGCAACTTAAACAATATCTACCAGCAGAGACTGTCAAGAAATTTTGATATTAGATACCCAACCAGACTGTGTTTCTAACATGATTTGTGTTGTTCTCTCAATTTTCAATCCCCTAAAAGCTGCAGAAGAGCAAAACTACATTGATAACATATACTGATGTTAAAACAAGTCATCAAGCAACAGCAACAGAACCACTGGTGCACTCCTTAAATTAGAAACTGTTCTGTGTTTGCTCAGCATCCCTGATCCTCATCAAGCAATAAATCAATTTGCAGTAGCTGTGGACAGCTATTTAAACACAGGGCCAGAAGAGCTTAATTGTTAAAGCAATGTTCAAAGCTAGAAGGTATAGGAGGTTAGTATAAGAGGTCATATTCAATATTCACTTGTCTGAAAACAGCTGCATTCCAAGTATTAGGAGGTATCCTGACCTTCTCTTAATTAAAAAACAAAGTCTATGAGCTTTGAGCTTAGCAGAGCTTAGCTTGCAGTTCTTCAGAAGATAGAGGCTGCCAGATGAAAAACTGGCATCTAAATGTTTGCCAGCTTGATTTTGTTTGGTTTACTTTATTGTCTAACATAAAAAAACAAAACAGCACCCCACCCCCTCAAAAACCCCAAACACACCCCCTCCCCCACCAAAAAAAAATAGCTAAAAGCTGTTTAGTTTGAAGTTTGCAGTTTATGTTTACAAGTTGATAAATCATTCAGGATCCAATTCTCAACTTTGTAAGAGGCTGCTCCTTTTCAAAGTTGACAGCAAATTTGCATTTGACTTATATCAGAGCTGATCAGGGTCACTTACCAGTCATCATTCTAGACACTGGTAACTGGTGAACATAGTTTCTTTGGCAATTATATGATAATGTGAGTGTAATAAAATATAAAAAATGATATTCCTATTCCCAGACCTGTTCTTCTATGAACAAATGTTGCTGTTAGACTCAGAAGTGACATTTGTTATTAGACTGACTAGGTGTACAGGGTTAATCTTACCCTCCAGTATTCAGCATACTGTCACATAGCTGGGAGTCACTGGATGATTTTTGACAGAAGAAAGCCTCTAATGAGCCTGATCTTGAGTGACTGCTGAGCATTTTGATCTTCCATTCATTTCTAGAAGACAAAGCAGCTCAGCATCTAGATGAACAGGATTCACTGTTTTGAGCCATGTGCCACTCAGATGAAAAACCTCTGGTTTAGTTTACATTGTAATTTATCATTTATAACATCTCTGGCGGTTAAGGGCAGAAAACATGAAACACTGACACTGGAGGTAAGGAATCAAAGCAAATAGAGGAACCTAGCCCTAATTGGGTTTCTACATAGACACATGTATTCTTCTAACTCTGGCTCACTGAAAATAAACAAGGCCTATCACCATGGTCCGGAAAGAAGACTGGCAATTGTCTTACAGAAAACAGCATGAAACTATGTTGCAAGTACTATCAATGACAGAAATATCATCCTGTAGTTATCAGCATTGTTTTAGCTGTGGTAATACTCATAAAAATTCTCTACACGGCAGAGAAGTTTTACCTTTTTTAACACTGTCTAACATATATTTCTCATTAATACAGGTAGTAACATACACACTGAATTTTATGGTGCAGCTATCCAAAAAAAAAAAATCCCCATATACTTAAGGTGTTTCACTTAGTACCTTTTTCTTATCTTCAGTGTCATAAGATCATAAATGTCTATAGCAAAACTAATTTAATTGCATCCACATTACCCAGCCCTATCCAAAATTATTTGTACTCTTCTTATTGTCAATTCTTTACTACAATAGAACATTTTTCAGCTAGAGCTTCTTTTGAAAGAAGGCACTGATGCACCATGCAGCAATAATTAATAACCTCTGTCTGGAGAATTCGGGGATTATATTGTATTCTAAAACTGAATGCTCTTTCAGTCACCAAGGTGATAGTTTTGTGCAGGCACAATCAATATTTGCTGTAAATAATACATATTTCACAGTAATTACACACACATATATGGAATATACATATGTTTTACAATTTGAGCTTAACTTGCAGCCATTTCAGTACAATTTTCCTTCAGCATGATTATAGTACTAAGCTCTTGCAATTCATTTTTTGCCCCCTCACCTCAAAGCTATATAATTTGCAATACTAGAGATGTCACAGATGACTGACTAGAGATAGCTATTCTCAGTTGAGGGCACATATATATGAATACTCAATATAAAGGACCCAAACTAAAGTCTGAGACCAAAGCACTTCCAAAATTAATTCCAGAATCTGGAATCAGCATTTACATAACATTTTTTATCTTTCCAAGAAAAGGGTGAAAGAGGTCCCAGGCACCACTTACACATGCACAGTTCTGTGTTGCATTTAATAGAATCCATTCTCACTGCAAAAGCAGCGAGGATTTTCTGAAGAGTCGGATTTATTATACATTCTCCAGACATCTAAGTTTGTGTTTCCCATGTGCTGGCAGGAATGCCCTTGTCAGATTAGTCACTGAAACCCTTACTTTATGAGTACAAGCTTAAAACATTGAATATATGAGCAATTCAGAATCCTCAAATATGAATCCTAAGAATCAAGGTATATATTTGTATCCCTGTTTATTATTATGTAGAACTGCACAACAGCTGATTTTTTAAGTATGTGTGTGCATCTGCATTTTATTTGTTAAAGAATTGCACTTACCATACAAAAACTGCGCTTAATTCCCAACATCTAAAAAACCCCCTATCTTCATCTACCGAAGCCAAATTTGTGTCTGTGTGGATCCTCTTTTTCAGTGAGTACAATGAGCAGCAGTTTGCAGGACAGACATTGCGGATAAATTTTGCACAAAATGCTAGCAGTGAAAACAGTCAGTAATATTCCTGGTTTAAGACTAAACTACATTAAAGCAATAGATCACGACTTCTGAATGATTCAAGCAGCCATCAATTTGTGAGAAAGTCTCCTCTTCTACTTTTCCTCCTTCTTAAACCTGTTTTCTTCTCTCTATATTCTGTTCTGTAACCTGTCACAAATATGCTGAAACCCATTGCTTTGTTACTCAACTCTCTATAGAAATTGATACTGTCAGTTCATTTTTATCTTTAAAAGTAATTACTTCTTTTGTGTCAAATGTCAAACTATTGAATACAGTTTCTTGTATTTGCATCTTTTATTTGATTTTTAATACAGTCACTTGATGTATTTGTGACAAATTCTCTACTCCTGTCCAAGTTCCATTTACTTTAATGAACAGATCAGTTTGCCAATGGTCTCCATGAGTAAATTTGGATCTTTGGTTGTTATCACTTATTACATTTCGTTCTGTAACTTCCATCATCAGTGCCACCACAGGAACAGAATATCTGTTTGTTTGGGAAATAAAGATATAGGAACATGCCTGAAGTTTGGTTTAAAAAGCAGTGGCAAACTGGATGAGGAAGCTCTCTTCTGAAATCCAGTCTGTGATTATATTTTTAGTATCAGAACATTAACAAGGAATCATGTTGAAGTAGCCGACATTAGTTCTTCAGACGGTGTACACATAATTGAGTTAATCAGGTAGTTAGCCAGAGAAGTGATAAAACACCACAAGCAAGGATTCTGTGTGAAAGAAAAGACTTGTACTTATTTAAAAAAAAATATTAATTTTCAACAGTGAGCACTTAATGAGCATAATATAGAAACACTCCCTGACCAAGTCTCCTGCTAATGTCCAGGTTAAGGTCTGCAACGAAAATAACCTCAGCTGTACCAGCCATAGGCCTTGTTTACAGATTACGCACCACATGTAGTTAATAATAATTAGATGAGGTCGTCCTCCCAGACTCAACCCTCCCATCCTGAGCAAAGCTCGGTTTCAGCAAGCACCCAGGACCGCCCGGAGAGAGGGCAGCGCACGGCCCCGACGCCGTCCCGACACCTGCGCGTGTTTTCCCAAGAGTGGCCCGCAGCTTGCAGGCGAGGGCACTGGAGGCAAGGTGCAGACACGTGGTGGCATCCCTGCCCTCCGAGCGAGCAGTGATTTTTTGGCATCCTGCGACCCCTAGTGAGAGCCGGGGCGGGCGGGAGGGCAGCGGCCAGGCCTGCCCCCGCCCCGGGCCGCCAGCGCCGGCGGGCTCCCGCCAGGCACCGGCTATTTCCAGGTCGCGGGCAAAACATCTCCCATGGGATTTCCGTTTCCCCCGTTAACTGACTGAAAGCTACTATAAAAACATAATAACGCGTTGCCTTTGGTTGCTTCGAAACAATGCGCTGATTGTGTTGCAACTTCACAAAAAGCTGCTGTAAACTCTCAAGGCAGTGGAGGGAGAAGTGAGAGACAGCACTCATCTTCTACACACCACCCCAGGAAAGAAAGAAAGAAAGAAAGAAAGAAAGAAAGAAAGAAAGAAAGAAAGAAAGAAAGAAAGAAAGAAAGAAAGAAAGAAAGAAAGAAGGAAAATCGCCGGTTCCACTTCTACTTAATTATCTGCATGTAAGGCCTAAGCCTTTGCAAATAGCGACGATCAGTAGAGAAACAGTATTTGCTTGCCCGCTGGTGCTAGGAAAACATTGGTGAGAAGTTAGTCTCACAGCACGCAAATTTGCAAGCTAAGCTTTTTGCTGTTGTTATCATGCTCAGATCCACCAGAACAATGGAGTTTAAAACAATGATTGGTTCTGTTCTAAACACATACATGAATTAAAAGCTGAGAATGTAAACACGCAATTATTGAAGAGGAAAGGGTATTTCTTGACTTGGTTCAGTTCCCTCAACTAAGATCAAGTTGGTGTTCATATACATGCATCAGAATGTGTGTTTGAACATACACACAATGGTACATAGCAAACTGTTTTCTGTACATAGACATACTGTACACACACTTGTAGGGCCACAGCTACAGTATGAAAGGGGAGAGTCTGCTGTTTTAATTCCTACAATTAACAAATAAAACATGCAAACAACTCTACCTAATGCTAAAAATAAACATGCCAGAACTTTAATAATTGTGATTATCCAACAGAGATTATAATACACATAATATCACCTTTTCAGTGGAAAGATCATGACAATCTGGCTGGGGAAACACAGTTATCTATCAAATTAAAAGATTCCAGGATATGAAATGTACCTGGTTTTCAAAGACACATATTAATCTCTTGTGATATATTCATTTCCAAAGAAGCAGTAGAGGCCTGGGG
>VXBT01011977.1:403100-603954 GCA_013400235.1 Oriolus oriolus | reverse complement strand
GGGGGGGGAACGGGACGGGACGGGACAGGGAGGGAGGGTATTCAGCCTTTTACATCAAAATAATTATGGCTTGCCTTTGATGAATAGTATTGTCATCTGATTTGTAGCTTTCTAAAATCCACTAAACTCAAATTCAAGCCTTCTAGTCTGTCTTCCTAGAAGTTTCCATCTGCTTACAACCAAACTGATCTTCAGCGGTTCAGATTTAAAAGCCGACTTTGAACCCACTCAAACAATTTTCTTTGAGAGTTGAAATTCTCACAGATGCTGGAAATGCTCCCAGAGGTTTGCATAATGGGAGCATGGATAATATGAATGTTAGACAAGCCTGCAACAGCCATCTCCTATTTTTCCAAAGTTTCTTTTACATGGTTTAGTGCCTCCTGTCCATTGCTCACTTTGCTAAATCACCACTTCAAGCAACATACTGTCAAGCCTATAAACTGCCTCTGAGAAAATGACTAGTGTGGAGAATTCATTGTTAGTTATACTTCTTTTATGTATTTAAAACACCTATCTATTATATACTTCAAAGGAAAAAAAGGAGTTCACCTTTCTGCAGCAGTATGGTGAATATCACAGCTTGCATAACCCATAATAGTACATTAGTGAACAAATAGTCAGTAAAAGAGCTGTCTCTCTTCTACAAAGTCTCTCCTCAATTTGCTGGGCTAATTTTTCTTTAACTTTGCCCCACATATGGGCAACCTTTTACACAGAAGTTTTTGTAGGCCTGTTTGGCTGAGCAGAGAGGCTGCAAACCCTGTAAATACCAATATAATCCTGTTGTGTCACACTGAGGGAGGGGAGGGCAAACAGTCTATCAAAAGCAGCAAACCTGATTCTGTGCAGCAATGTACATCAGGCTGATGGCTTGGTTCAAGGCTACAGGGTCCTTCACCGCTGCACAAGTCAATTTGTTTGAAAATATTTTTATGCAATTGGAATTGTACATTACTAGAAGTAAATCATATATTTTTTTTAAAGCATATAGTTTATGTTCAGATTTATGTGTTTTATTTAACAAAGACCGACCTAAGCAGAAAATAAAGATCTATTTTTTTCGGAACCGTTATAAAAGCTTCCTATAAGTCATTTGCTCTTTAACCAAATAATTCTGGAAATTCTCACAAAAAATGCAAATTGTAAGTTGATATTTACATACATTCTCTGTAGGTGTCAGCATTGCTTTATACTGTTGTAGAGAACTGTATTTTTTTCTACTCAAAGAAAGAAGACATGCAGACTTGTCATTTTCCACATGAAAGTCAACTTTTATGCTGACAGTTTATCTTTTACCACCTACATCAGACTAAAAGATTCACTACTATCTTGCATACATACTACTGAAGTAGTTGTACAGCAAAAACCTATGTTCTTTTCCTATGCACCCATTCTAAGTTTTAACTCTTTTTTATTGTAGTTATTTTTCATATAAGTATCAACCGTATAGATGTAAACACAAGGTTCATGTAACCTTTGCAAATGTTTCTCAAATGTTGCAAGAAGCAGCAGTTCAGTTATGCTAAATTAACTGTGAATCCACCTTCTTTACACAGACAGTAAACAGGACCCAAAAAAGTTATTTTAATTTTCCAGTGGAATTCTCAGAAAGCCACTATAGGGCAAGTATTATTTAATACTTTCATTCATAAACTTATCACACAAAAGAAAATCTACCACTGAGATCTGTTGATAATACATTATTGAGATGAATTATCCATGCAGAAGAGAATTGTACTACCATACTAGATGTGAATGACCTTGGGAGCCAAAGTAATAATAATTGGATGAAAATGAATTGTACGAAGTGCAAGGTCATAAATAAAGCTCAACAACAAGAATTGTGTCTGGGATCTCAGGCATAAGAAGTGATTGAAGAATGATATTAATTAAATAGTCAAAGAAAATTATTATCAACCTTCTATATCCATGAAAGAGAGACACAATCCAAGCATCTATGAGGCAAGATATTTTCAACTGAATAAAAAGAAACATTGATGACATTATTACAAGCTCAAGTGTATATGAACATTACTTGAAATGGTGCATATAATCCTGACCGTTCTTTTTATCAATGGAACAGAGAGCCTCTTTTCCAGGAGGCTATTAAGAGAGCACTACAAAATCATTTGAAGGGATATGTTAGCTTCCTATAAGAGTAGTGGAAAACAAATTAACTACGTAAGAAAAAATCAACACAAGAAAAATATGTCTACAAACTGCTCAGGAATGACATTAAATCTGGTACAGAGTCTCGCACCACACCAGAAGGAATAGTAAAGGAGGAAGTCCCATCTGCTTTTCAAAGGGAGCTCAAGAGAGAACATATGACCTATCTGCTTGGCCTAGGAGTGTGATGGAATCTGTGTCCCAGGGAGGCCTGAGTAGCCCAGTATTTCATTTGCATTATGGGTTTGAACCCGGTGCTATACCATTATTTATTGATGAAGTCAAATGCTACTTACATTGATTGTGGGCAGCCTCAGCTGGTCTAAGTGAAATGGAACAGATGAGAGTTTGTGGGTTTTTTGCAGTGGTAGTCTCAGAGTCTATTTAGACTGGAATTATCCTTTTTCACTACATGTGAAAAGCACCTTGATTACAGAGACTTCTCAGCACTGGCTGGCTCACAACCAACATTTTTGAGTTAGGGGATTTAATTTAGATGACGATTTCACACTGGGCATTTACTTAATTGCAAGTTTTACCTATATATTTCCATAACCCTTTAGAAAAGGTTGCTTCTAAATATTTGTTTACATACACCTTTTTGTCTTCTCCACCCCCCTCCCACCATGTCCCTAATAAATTTGTCCATAAAACTGACTTATTTTTAGGTTATCTCAAAACTACTTAGAAGCTCCTATTAATGGCCCAGTAGAATGCTGAGTTTTCTATAACTCTGTGGCTGCAGAATCTTGTCTCTATCACAGATTTGCCCTTGGGCCGCAGAATAAACAAAGAGAGTATTTATAGCCCTTCTCATACAAAGAGATTTGATCACTCAAAAAGAAGGCAATGAATTGCACAGTACTTTCTATATCCCCAGGCTAAGTACTAATATTAGTGTTAAGGAAAAGCTGATGTCACCTGATCTGTCACAGTATCTGCATTTGTACATCTCTGGGTAACAATGGGCCAAAAAGGTTATTATTTTTGAATTAATTTATTTCAACACAGTCCCATTGTCATGACAGATTTAGAAATGCTGGCCTCCACCTGAATTACATCAGATTGCTATAGTGGATACAGGATATAGGAAAAATCAAAGTAAAGCTTCTCAGAGTTCATCTAAAGAAAGTTGTAAGGAAACAGATGGCTCTGACCATTTGGAATTTGCCCATAGCTATCACTCTTAATAAGAGAAGCTGGAGATGAGGTAGACGACCCTTTTTTTTTTTTTTTTTTCAGGCTGTAATTTGATTCTAACATAAGGTTGAGAAGATTATTGGAAGATCCAAAGCTTTTTGTACTGTAAGGCAGGAACTCAACAGAATAAGCTCTGTGACTTAACTGGCCTTCTCAAAGTCATTCTCTACTCTCTAAATCCGATATCCTTGTTTTGGAGAAGTTTGATTTAAGCTACATCTTACAGTGTGGCACACAGCAGAGCTTTGCTTTATTGAGAATACCCCTGGCTGGAAGCCTCACTTAGTCAGCTGGATTGACTCCTCTGTGGCTCAGGCTACTTGTGCTGCAGTGTCAGAGATATTCCTCTCTCCCTCTATGCTGAGTACACACACTTCCATGCTCACAATCACAGCCACATCCGGACCCTCCTCGGCCCTGGAATATTCTCATAAAGCTCAGTTTTTATTATCCTGAACTAAGGTTGATTGCTGTAGATAAAAACTTAAGTAAAAACATCCGATATAAGTTTATGATTTTGCCTAGCTTCTATGATGAATAACTACTTTAAAAGCAAGATAACCTTTTATGACTTTAAAATATATTAGCAGAACTATCAAATTTATCTCATTTTTTGTTACCTTTTCCTTTATTGTTGCTGTAAATTCAAAATCCAAATTCTTACTAAAAATAATTTTAAAAGGATTTAACCATTCAAATCCTTAAAACAAACTGCTAAAATGCAGAGTAATGATAAATTGGATAAATGCTCACACACAAGGAAATATTTTTAGACTACTAATGTATTGCCATGTACGTTACATTTTGGCATGTAATAGATGAAGAGAAATGGGAGTATTTGCTGAGTGATCAATCACTTCGAAAATAAGAATATAATTTTGGGAATCTCAGGTTGTTTTTCCAGTGTAAAATAATAAAGTGATTTTCAGTTCAGTTACTTCAAAGCATGAGGACTAGAAACCAACAATATCTTAGAAAGGCGGGAATCCCCTTATGAGCTGTGACATGGAGGTCTTGTTTGTGTTGCTGAAAGAGTTCAGAGATGTCGCAGATAAGGAGGAAAAAATATTGGTTTGATCTTCTGATACTACGATTTGAAGAAAAATCATATTCAAATTTTAGCATTAATTCATCTGAGCAGACTGGAGTTTGCAGTCCAGCTTTTAAGTGCAGTGTGGATCCTACTCTTCATTGATTAGGCCCTTCCTAAGTAAAAACCTTGTTACACAGGAACAGAGGCCAACTGGATTACTTCTGCTTTGTTCCAGAATGAGGAAAAAATAATTCTGACCTCATCACTGTAGCACTGGCTAAATTGATGTCTAAAAGTAGGTGTTGAAATGGAAAGGGTAATCACAGTGAGATACATGGAGAACAGACTAGATGCAAATTGAATACCTGAAAGCGGGTACACCAGTTTCATTTTGGTTGTGATTTTAAAAGAATCCCTTACAATGGAAAGAAACTAGATTATTTCAAAACTTGTAACAGAAAACAAGTCCTTCGCAGAGAGTTTGCAGCTACTGTAGTAGGATATAGATCTGAGTGTCAAAGTTAAATACACATTGTCATAATAAATTAGGAAACCTGTAATTCATATGTTCGGTAGTTTGCACTAGTATTTCGTATCCTTATATACTAAAGACTAACTTACTCCTAGTGACTTTTTCTAGTTTTCTATTTAACAGTTGACTGAATGTTAGGTATGTGTGTACAGGTAACTGTTATTAATACATCAAATAGCTATAATGAGTGTAGAATATGGTGTATCGAAAGCACAAGATACATTTATACAACTCCCTTGAAAAACAACTTTTAACGTGATTGCACACCACATTTTCCCTAAAGTGCAAGAATGAATAGTACTCACTGGATTCAACACTTTGTTTCATATTGGTAGTACAGAATGTGGACCCATGCCCTCAGATTTCTCAGGAAATTAGGTGTTTTGCTTTTTCTCTCCCAAAACAGTACCTCACAGGATCTTTTTGGCAAAGACAGTGACAGGAACTCATTCTCCAGGGCAACATACAGTTTCCTCAGCTACAAGACCATCCTTTCTTTTCTTGACATCCCAACTCATTCGAAACACATATCCCAACTTCCTCAACAAAACTGAGATGAGTCTTGCAAACAACAGACTCTTTCACTGTGTTGTGCTGATTCATTCCAAGCACTGTTCATCCTGAACACTGAATGAGGCATTCCTGTGGGAAAACAAAGGATGAGATCATGTAATTAAAGACTATCTTTATGCTGGCTATAGGGATTGAACTATAATGGCCTCAACAGTCTTAATTCTATTTCTTAACTCTTGAGTGATTAAGAGGGTTTTGTTTTCTAAATCAATAGTCATGAGCAAAGACATTTAAAAATAACCAAAAACTCCACACACACACAAAAAAAATAGCCACATGGAACCATACCAACTACTTCTTTATGTTATGCAAGGAGAATTACCAGTGGATCCAGCTGGAGTGAAAAACAACAACACTGCTCCTTTTGTTGAACATTCTATTCTCAATTTGCCTATCCATTAATGTTTATATGTTTTCCAGAGATGTTTCAATTTTAATGAAATTCTGGCAGTTTAATCTATTTTCAAATCCTGCCTTCTGATTCCCACCAGGTCACAGGCTTACTTACTCCAGAAGGATGCTGATGAATCTATTCATATTCTCCAGGCCTACCTGACCAATACAGAGACCCTACAGATCTTGTTCTCTGTCATTTCTCGTCTGGGTGTTCTGTCAAGTTGGACACAGAATGGTCATTCCATTCTGAAGGAAATTGAACTTTTTGTAGGGATTCTAATCTAAAGGCAATAGGTTTCTGAATCTCTCCTAAAATGGATGTCATTCTCGCCTCCCCCAGCACAAGTCTCTGGTACATGTACAGCTCACTTTGAAGCTGAAAGCTTGAAATTCAGGCATTCATTATTCTCTGACCATTCCCAAGAGCTGGATCTTCTGCAAGCCCTGACAGCCATCCCACAGCAAGAGATTATTTTGAAAAACCATCCCTCCTTTCTGAAATTCTAGATCTGGAAGGCACTTTGTTTTGAAGCTGCAGAGAAACAGATTTCAGATGATCACGCCTCATGCTTTCTGTCTCAGCACACCAGTCCTCCAGTGCTTAGTGCTGCCAGGGAGCTCTGCAAGGGGGCCAGTCCAAGAGCCCGGAGCAATCCCAGCACAGGCCTGGTCCAGTCCCACAGCACATCAACACCATGGGCAGAAAAGGGCACTGGAAACAGGGCACATCCAGGCACTCCAGTAGGGAGCAGCTGGAGACAAGACTTGAGTCAGGGCTGCAGCACGAAGCAGAAGGGATAGAGCTAAGCAAACAGACTACCTGCAATGCAAGTCCAAGGTCCAGCAAGTGAAGCAGAGATGGACAGACAGACAGATACACCTGGGGCAGCTCTAGAAGGGACAGGAGGCTCAGGTCTGAGCTTTAATGGAGCCCCAGGGCCTGTAGGCAGAGGGTGTGTGGGTGGGGGTCCCAGGTGAGGCTGCTCAGGGACCCTAAT
Source organism: Oriolus oriolus (assembly GCA_013400235.1). Classification (NCBI taxonomy): domain Eukaryota; kingdom Metazoa; phylum Chordata; class Aves; order Passeriformes; family Corvidae; genus Oriolus; species Oriolus oriolus. The sequence continues at coordinate 597,050 of VXBT01011977.1, read as the reverse complement.
GCCTATTAGTGCACTCAGGGCATGAGGAATGTTATGTTCAGTGCTGGGGTTAAAACTAGGAATAGAAGGGTCTTCAGAGCCTCAGCATGTTCAGTAGCTTGCAGCCTCCAGAGGAGGGTGTGAGCTTCTATGAATAATTCCCATTTGTTCTTTTTTTCCCATATTCATCTGGGGCTTTGTGGTTAATATCGCTTATTTAAAGGATTTACTCTTCCTCTCTTTCTTTAGTTATATTTTGACTTATATTGGCTTCATTTGTTTGAAGCCGTATCCTTCCTTTCTCTGTTCTTTTTGTTTGTCTCCTTTGTTCATATTTTATGTTTGTTGAAATGTAAACTTCTGGGGACTGCAGTGTTGAACGAGCTCCTCAACTCTAGTTGAACTCATAAATGTTGGGAACAGGAGTCAATGGAGCACAAAGGATGTAAAAACATTTTTTCCTCACTCCAGGAGGTTTTTCCACCATATGTGCTTGGAACACCACTTCCAAGAACTATTTCTAAGTTTTTCTAGGATGAAGAACAAGTAGTGAGTAGCACAGCAACACAACAGAGTAGTCTGGCACTGATGGTGAAAAAATGTTCCACAATCAGTTGAACCTTAGGGCATTTTAGGGTGCTGTTTTGCCAGAGCACCTTTTTTTAAGATTTCACACCAGAAAGCACCATCCTATACCAGATAATTTCTGACACAAAAGGTAGCAGGTCATAGTCTCAGATGTGTTTTGTTTCTTTTTCCCCGTTTAAGAACCAAAAACTGCCGGCAGAGCAGACAGGAAACTCTCAGTGCGGAAGAACATCAAGGGGCTAATTGATGCCAGGCAACACTGGCCTTCAGATGCACTGAGCACTCAGAGCAGTACAGATACACTGTGAGAATCAAACAGTCACACCAAAAATCTGTGTTTACCTGCTATAACAAGAAATTGCACCCAACAACACAGTTGATACACATCATCTTAGAGTAATGGGTAGAGCACCGGGGTACTCTGCTGACTTCACCCCTGCCGTGACCGGCTGATCTCTCCCAGTACAGTCGGATGCAGACAGCCATGAGCTACTTCACTCACTCTCTGACCAAGCATCGCACAAGATTTTATTGTCCCAAAATTCTTCAGAGATTCAGAAGCTGACCCTCTCAACCTCTCTATGAAGCACATCCAAGCAGGATTTACAAGCTTAGACACGGTTCCCTGCTAACATGGTCTAAATGCCTTACACACCACAGAGTGAACAAAGTGGTGTCATGACTTATGTGCTTGTACTTGGACAGCTATCCAAATGCTAGAAAATCCAACCTTAATTAAGTTGTTAAAACAAGCTGTTGGAGATGCAGGATTTGACTGCTTACATAAAATAAATTATGCTGGTTAGATAAGTATGCTTATCACAGCGTTTTTACATATCTTCATTATTCCAGTGGACTGTTTCCAATCTAGTAACATATTTCTATATATTTTCACTAAAGCCCAAGATACAGAGCAAAGCACTCTGGGCTTTCTAAGTGAGAAGACGATCAAAATTCATAAATATGCATTTAGTAATTCATTCAGCCAGTGCTAAATGAAACCCTTTATACAGACTTTTCAAAAACATTCAGCGTATGAGGTGAGTTCATTAATGTGGTGTAGCAGATTGGGAGCAGCCAAGATTTGGCCCAGAGCAAGAATGATCAGCTTCGTCACTGCTGGTTTTACTAAAAGATCCTTCTGATGATACAAAGCAGAACTAAAACATCTAAAGAAAAGCTATTTTCCTCATCCTCTTTCTGTTGCACAGGCTGTTCTTGGGAGAATTTTGAAGTAACTAAACTATAATTCTAGTTAGAAAGCACTCACACAAACTCAAATGAAATACAATACTGAAACAGTTTGAACATTTAATTATGCATAAAGCAGAGAATATGTTTTGATGATGAATAAATCAGAATGAAGTGGGGTGGAGGGTTTGGAAGAAAGTAAAATTTCCTTGTTAGTAGCAGTTCCAGAGGAGGGCCAAGAATATGATCAGAGGACTGGAACACACACCTCTCCTGTGAAGAAAAGCTGAGAGACGTGGAGTTGCTTGGCCTGGAGAAGAAAAGGCTCACGGAGCTTTCATGACAGATGGAGACTTTTTACCAGGGCCTGCAGTGATAACACAAGGGGTAAGAGTTTTAAACTGAAAGAAGGTATATTTATATTGGTTATAAGGATGAAATTTTTTACAGTGGAGGTGGTGAGCCACTGGAACAGGTTACTTGGAGAAGTTGTGGATGCCCCACCCACCCCTGGAAGTGTCCAAGGCCAGGTTGGATGGGGCTTTGAGCCACCTGGTGTAGTGGAAGCTGCTCCTGCCCATGGCAGGAGGGGTTGGAACAAGATGATATTTAAGGGCCCTTCCTACCCCAACCATTCTGTGATTTTCAGATTCTAGTCTCTTGACTTATCTTTAAGCATATGAGATTTTATATTATGGTCATGCTTGTTTATATATACTTTGACAATTACAAAAACATTCAATTCACCACTTCAACTCATCTTATGCATTTAAATTAATTAAATAATTTTCTTTACTATTATAAAAATATTTTACATGTACACAAATTATAAGCTCCTCCTTCTGAAGTCAATCAATATTTAGCAAATGGTTACATGAATTTTGAAATGCACATTTGAGTTACAGAAAATTCTACCATGTACGAACAGAATGAGCAAATTATCTTTTAGATATTGAAATGTAGTCTGCCAAATATAAATAGCAACAAGCAACTGACTTTTGACTAAAATGTAGAAATTGCTTTGTTTTCAGGTACTGAGTTTGAACAGCTAAGAGAGCTTTAGCAAGACAATAAAAAAGCAGGATTTAAACAAATCTTCACCTGTTTTCATGGCTGTGTTTTGATGCAAAATCTGTGTTAGAATAAAAAATAAACAGCATTATATTCCATTTTACTTGGTAAAAGACTTGAATAAAAGCAGTATCCTAGCAACTAGACATCTGAACTTTTCAGTGCAAACACCTCGACCCTTCACTGTGTCAAGCACTGAAAAGAGAATAATAAAATTCCAAACTTGCAGTAAATCCTAACGTCAAACCTGAAAATAAAACAGCTCAACCATACATAGTAGATTTGAGTTCATTTTTTTCCTGGCAGAAGTATATGCTGAGACAACTTCCATAATACAGTCCTATGACTGATAAGGCCAGATAGTTTTGCATTCTTGTCCATTTAGGTCTCTAACTCTGAATCTCTAAAACCTTACTGTATTAGGTTTCTTTTGATGATGTTTATTTCACATCCAACAACTATCTTTTTCTGGACTTGTTCCTCCTATTTAACACAAGCTGTCAAAAGCCCTGGTCGTGGTCCTCTCCTCAGTCTGCTCCACCCTAAAACAACACAAACTGTCATTAATACATGAGGATACTTGATAAGTATCAGGGAGTACAGATCCCTGGAACATCTAAAGAAAGTGCCAGAAGTGGACCACATGTCACAAACCAATAAACTACAAAGCCATTTTATAAAGCCAGCTGTATAATAAAAGTACACTCATTTAATGTCTCTTCCATGCTTTCAAAGCACTTACTGATCTAATCAAATGAAACCTTATCTCTAGCTTTATCATATACTATTGATGCCTGTTTCCAGAAGACCATCAAAATTGCTGTTAGCTCTGTAAACACTACAAATACCTTTTTTGGGTCTTGTATGATATGCGCTCATACCGCTATTATTTCGGGTTTTATTCTTTTTTTATTCTTTTATTCTTATGTCTTGGTTTTATTCTGTTGCCATAAGATGGAGAACGATAAAGTGATTTGGGTAAAGAGGCTGACACCAGGAAGTATTTCATCTACACAATAATCAGTAGCAGCCAGAGCTCACAAGGAAAACATGGATCAAGATTTTTTTCCTCTCTTTGGTTTGAGCATGGGTGAAGACCTGAATGTGCTGACCATCCTTTTCAGCAAATGGCACGCTGAAATGTGTGCACTATTTCCAGTAAATTCAAAACTCCTCGCTGACCCATTGTATAAAACAGAATACCACAGAGGAAGTTAACTATAAACATACTGGTGCCTTTGCATGAAAAGGGCACATGGGCTGAAGGGGAGGGCAGGCTGAGGGAGGGATCTGGGAAGGCCAAGGCCCAGCTCCGCCAGTATTCGTGTCAGGCAACATCTTGCAAACAACCAGCAGAAGGAAGGAGGGTTCAGCTTCTAGGTAGGTTTCTAGCTCAAATATCACAGTGATTTGCCAGCCAAAACCCCTCTGCTGGGCCTTCTGCTCTACATGCTGGGACTTGGGCAGAGGTTAGTCGGGGAGAAGGCTCACCAGCATGTCCGGAAATGGCTCTGGCTGTATCTGAGAGCCAAAGGTTACTCACAGCTCACATGCTCAATCACACTGACTTGGAAAAAGGCCCCTCTGTCCCAGTAGGATATTGCAACCATCAGGTTATCAGGCAGTTTCCATTCCTCTGCGCACAGCTACTCCACCGTGATTTAGAAAGTGCTGCATTTACAACAAGAGAGAGAGAAATATACTACATAAAATTAAAAATCTAGGCAAAATTGATAAAGAAAACTGAGAAGATCAAGAAAGTATGTGTATTTGGCAGTGACTAAAGCAAAAATAAAATGTTTACTAGTGCAGGTAATTGAAAAGGCTCATTCTCTGCACTGCTGTTTTCTATCTGGAAAGAAGGATGAGATACTCCATCTTTAAGGGCGAATGAACTTTTTCAGAGTGGACTAGTTACTACAAAAAACCCTTATGCTATCTAGAGTTAAATATTTTTAAATTCCACATAGGACTCCCAGAAGAGAGTCTGAGAGGATTTCAACTGATTGTTTTTATTTTCTGACTGAGACTTTTTAATAACTTGAGTCAACGTCAGAAAACTGGAGCAGTACCAATATTCTTTTGCTGTTATTCAGAAGGTCATGCAAGATGAGCTAGGGAACAGAAGGACAAATGGTCTGACGTCAATCCAAACACACAGAACTGAAACAGAGATAAGATGCTTCATTTTTACAAGGTATTATTCATACTATAACACAGCTATAGGATCATTCCTTCCATCAGCCTGATATCTTCCCAGGAGATCTCCATTTCAAAATGCCTGGCAGCCCCAGGCTTAAGGCAGTTGCCTGGAAGGTGGGAAAACTTTCTTCTTACCAGGCTGAGAGAGGAATGCAGGCCCTTTTCATGCATCCCAAGTCAGCATGCTATCACTCAGGCATACAGGAGAACCACCTCTTGCTTGAGCATCTCGAGCCAGCTTTCTTACACATGCCGTCAAAACAGTTTGGATGTTTCAGAAAATTTCATTATAACTGAAAATATTTGCCATACTGGATCCAAGTTACGAGTTTGGATATATGAATAATAACTAATAATACCTATTTCAGAAAACCCAGCCCTAAAACTGATCAGCAAAGGTTCTTGCCATCACTATGTGGTTTTTTATTCAAAGTAACTTCAAACAAAATTTTAATATGAAAATGTTCAAGCCCTTCCACATCCAAACCGTACAGTCAGTCTGCCCATCTCACCTTCAGGCAACTGTAGTATTGTTTAGTTACAGCACATCCTGCTTTCACACTCATCAGCTATGGAAGAAAATATAAATAAATCCATTTATGAGTGTGTCTGCACACACAGGTACACTGCGCACACCACCACAGCTTCCCTCTGCTACCTTATTCTTTGCCTTCCTTGGCTGTACAAATACAAGCAATGTAAGTACAGGTGCTTGGCAATCTAATTTAAGCAACTGGGATTTTTTTGGAATTACACAAATTACATTATAGCTTTTCAATCTCATGTTACAGCAATACTATATTGAAATATATTGCAAATTAAATTATTGCTATTTATTTAATTCATGAAGTTCCAGACTGGCAGAGCACATAACAGAAGTGATCCAGGCTCAAAATCTAATTATGGAAAATGTTTTGAAAATTGAAAATTACTTAAATATTTTTAAGTAATTTTAAGTAACTCTATCATGTTGTTTATCCTGTTAAGTTAAAAGAATCACTTAATTACCTTGAAAAAAAGTAAAAGGCAAATTTTCAAGGCAAAAAAAATCCCATCAGCACTAATATCTGTGTCATCTCAAAATAAACTGCATTTAACATTGCCCAGTAGTTAATGTTATAGATGTGAAACTGTCCAGAGGTCCAGATCTATAATGTTTGCATTAATTCTACATAGAGCTGTCACAAGTCTGAAACTTGGGCTTCAGCTTTTGAGCTGAACTAGGTGTTTAAATGAATTTTTGTAAGCCTCTAGGGTCTCAATTTGCCTTGAGATCAAAGAAACTTAGGGACCTATCTAAACTTTGGGTGTATTTGGCCCTTTGTTGCATTTTTTAATACACAAGGGCAACATTTTTATAAGCACTTAAATAAGTTAGAATTATAAATCCCATGACTTTAAGCCCAGATGGGAACCAAAACATTATGGGGTTTTGGCTTCTGAAAGGTCTTTATATTCAAAGTAATTTCTGATTACAAGAACAGATCCTGCTGTTGGACTATAAGGTCATTGGTCCTTTATTTCAATTTATGCCTTTTAACTGTAAGGATCTGTACCTTTTCTTCTAATGGAAACAAAACCTTTGTGTAAATTTGTGAACCTGAATACTATTGCAACCACCAAACTATTATATCTTATTTATGATCAAAACCAGTAGAAATAAAAAAAAAAAGTTACTTTATTTGAAACACACCTGAAAAAGTCATTCCAAGAGCTTTTTATTGTCTCATTAAAGTAATGATTTTCAGCCACTCTGTACACATGAAACCTAGAAAATAGACAGAACTTCTCAATGAAAAGTGTAGTACAGGGAAAGCAGATTGCTACCTATGTATGTACAATGTGAGATTTTGAGTCTCCCATTTTAGGTCTTTCTTCAGCTATGTTTTCTCGCTGCCTTCTGAAAGAAAAGCTTTCTAGTGCCACCAGAAAACACTGCTAAATAACTTCACTTTCCCCACCTCATAAGCAGAGCTGTCATTTCCCTCGGGGTGCAATTGTGCAGTCAACCCACCCAAAAGCAAAGCTGTGCCTGCAGAGAGCTCCCACCACTGGAGCTGACAACTGGAACTGCAGTGGTGACTTATGGTTTCTGGGCCCTGTAGGAGCTATGCCACTGGTACCTGGCAGCCTCCTTGGATCAAAGCACAATTAGAAGTATCTCCAAGAAAAAAGAATTTTAAAACAGCCCAACACCTATTCCTATCATTCCCTATGGCTTACTGTTCCCCAGAAGCTGGGGAAACACTGCAATTGCTTCATGTTGCATCCCCTGGGTTATACATCCACATCTCACATCTGCCCCGTCAGCAAGAACAGCAGACTCATAATTCCTATTTGCATCCTTCTATCCTCACTGTCTCTTTCCCTGTCTCCAGAGAGCCCATTTAGTAGTGCAGAGCTCCTTTGATCTCTGTATTCCCAGCTTGAACAAAACAGCTGTGTAACTTCGCAACTGCATCTCCTCTTCCTTCAAGAACTCATCCACACCATTTTCCTGCCTCTCTTCTGAACATGTCTAGTCAGAGAAGATCAATATTCAAGACAGAATCACTTATAAGCTCATATACCATTACCACTTCCCCCCATAATCAATCCCAGAAGCAAAAGTCATGAAATTCTGAGACAGAACAGTGTAGAGAACCAGTTGTTAAAAACTCAGCTTCACTTTATATTAATGAGGCTTTCTGGCTTTGTTAACTTTGGCTTTAAAAGAACATTGTTATAAAAGAGCCTCTGAAACTTCCAGCCAGTGCCAATGCTTTTCACCTGTGTGCAAACCCTTTATCACATGCATATATTTCATAAAGATATGTCTGTCCACACGATGATAAAGGTGGAAATACAATAAGAGAGCAGGGTCTTTGGCATAGGTTTAAGTGAACTCTCATATGGCTTGAAGAAGTCAGCAGGTGGTAGCTCTAAATGACTGACATCTATGATCATCTGTTTAAAATGTCTTTGGTAGGGAAGGATAAGAAAGAAAAGACACAATGAGTATAGTGTCCTGTATTTGTTTGTTATTTGGAAGAAAAGCACCAGAAGTAAAGGGCTCATCCTCTGACCAACAAGTTGAAAATTTGTTTGCTACTTGGGCAAAAATTGAGACAAGAAAATAAAAAAAAGACCAGTTGCTGTATATCACCAATTTGCTCTTTCTCTTTCAGACATCAGAATATTATTATTTTTGTGTGAATGGAGTTTAATCATCATGACAACGTTAAGGTCTAGAAAGTAGTGCACATGCAAAATTTGTGAACGTGGACATAATACAAACAGGATATTTATACATTGCTTTTAAACCATAAAAGTCCACTTTTGATAAATATCTCTGTGTCCTATAGTCATTTATTTCCTACAAGAATTGTTTACTTAAAGTTCACTGTAAATCTCAAAAATGCAGAGAAATTAGTTGAAATCGCTTCTGATTAAAATAATATTATTTTTAAAATGTTTTTTCTCCAAAGGAAAGATAAACAGTTTCCCAAATGAATTCCTCCCCTCCTACCAGCATCGTGTACTAACTCCCATGGAGAATTAAACTCAGGACCTTCAGAACAGATGGCAAAGGCCTTATCTGCTTTCCTGCCGCAGCAGGAGGCAATATAGGTTTGCCTGATAATGCAGTTACAATGAGAAAGAGGTTTATTGACCCCTCTCAATATATGTACACACACCAAACAAATGCTTTTTAAATTTAATCTACAGGTTTTGACTTTTGCAAGTTAATTTAGAAAACCTTGCCAAGTATTAAACCCGAGATACTAAAGAAACTGTTTTCATTTTAGTGCAATTCCAGCTGTACATTTTGTCAAATCTCTGGCACATTTTATTCTCTGTCTTTAATTAAAAGACAGTTAATTTTCAGCATTTATTGTAATAACTTCAGTGTTCATTTTCTATGTATTTCACATCTTCCTTCCACATTTGCTCTGAAATTATGCCATAGCTTTGACACTGCTTTGGCCTGTGCTATATAATAAGCTCATAGTGGCTTAGCAGACAAGTAAGCTCAGTTCTGACACTGCATGAGCCCAACAGCTCCTTTTGCTCTATCCAATTGCCAGCTGCCCACCTACAAAAGTCTTACAGCAAAAAAACAACAAAATATTTCCTGCAAACTATGAAAAATATGTAGACATCAGACCAAAACCACCTGCTCTCCTGAAGTCCTTTTCCTGTTCAACTAAGCAAATTAAACCTAGTTAACACTCAGTTCCTGAATGTTTCAGCTTTTGAATGCAACAGTCTCAAAGTTTGGCACTGTTTTGCATATCATTGTATTAGTCAAGGTCATATTAAAAATGATTTTTAGTTTTTAGTGGTTTGAAAAGGCAACATAATTAAGTTTAGGGCGATCTTTAAACAAAAGCAAAAAAAATGATGACAATGTTTTGAAGTATTAGGGAGTGAAAATCAGTGCCTGATAGAAGCAGATCTGATGGCCATTGGGGTGCTGAAAGATATGCTGATGGACTCCCTATAGTTTCTTCTAAAAATGTATTTATTTACATGGTTTTTGTTTTTCCTAAGATCCTTGTTGGAACTCACAGGGAACCAGAAAGACCTACACCTTCTTTACAGGGAGAAGAAATAAAAGACAAAATAAATTATTGAAATATTGACTCACTAATACTTCTAAACGCAGTATTTTTGCTGTTTGGATTACAGCAGTAGGGGCTGAGGTTTACAAAGCTTGTTCCAATTAACTCACACATTCTCTTTCACAGAATGGTAACTACAATGGGACCATTCAGCTGTTTACCAACAAATGAACAAAACCTGTAGGAATGTGCATGAATAGGTAAGAATGATTGTGATTATAATCTTCCCATATAAACATTACCTTTGCATCAAAATAATTCTGTCATTAGCTGGAAAGAGATGGAAGTCTTGTTTACCTACAGAAATACTGTTGTTCTACTTATGACCTAAACAGCTCAGAGCTCCCTGCAGCTACCCTGACTCTGTACCAAAATCATATCCATGTCTTCTTCCCGTGCTGCTGCTGTACTGAGATATTCCTGCAGCAAGGAGCCCTGCCTTTGTCACATGTGATGGAATCCTCACGACTTACTTATACAGTCAGTGAGATTTCACATTTCATTAGAGGCTAACGTTCACACACTTACATAAGGAATAAAGACTGGGCAAGTCATTGTAGTACCAAAATCTAAAGCATGTGCTAAAAGAGGTTTCTGGAAGTTCCGCTTATCGAAGTGTTCAATGCTCAGGAATTCTTTAGAATCAGCAAATTAATTCTAGAGTTGATTAAAATGGTTTTGTCCTGGTGTTAAGTTCTTCAGTGCAGCACAGAGATGCCCAAAAAACTTGTAACTCAATACCTTGAAAATACTAAGCAGTTTAGCAAAATATCTTTAGGCAGCTGTTGCAGTCATCTACCTCTAGACAACTGTAGTGTTTCCACATTACCCAAGCACCTTGACTAGACTGAGCAAAGGCATCTGGAAAACAGTTAGCAAAGCTGCTGAGAAAAGGAGGCTTTCAACCCACATCTTACATTATTGCTTCTGGGAGAATATTTTCCACTGTTTGGTGCCTGTGATGAAAGTAATAAGAAAGGGAAAGGAAAAGTGGAAAAAAAGGGGAAAGAAAGGTAGATGTAAACAGCAACCTACCACATTATTATTTTTTCAAATATTTTTTAGAATATCTGTGATCATTTATAATGAATAACTTAACTTGGGAAAAATAATTAGCATAGACTACCTACAGGGTACATCTAGGACAAACCTAGTTATTTTTAGTTAAGACATAATTTTTATATCTTTCTATTTGGATGAATGTCCTCTTTGGTCTTTGAATTACTGTTTGGTCCACCCTAAATACTACGCATACTTTCCTCTTTGTGAAGCTTCTATTGTGTTCTTCCACAATAGAAAGGAAATGGGGGAAGAAAGAGAAAGAAGGCTGGCCACAAGGCTGACCACAATGAGACTGGCCATGCCTTCAGCTGGGACACTAACACTTAGAGATGGAAAACTTCTTGGCAAGATTATTTCCCCTTGTGTAATTTCAAAATGGAAGTTCTTGAAAGTATCTCGTGTAGACCTATTAGAGGGAGTGATATTGAGAGAAAAAGAGAAAATACTTCACAAGTGACGAATCCCTAATTTCAAAGCATGCATGCATGTTCAGTATCAGAACAGTGAGACAACTCTTTAAAGTCTTTAACCAATATTTTATAATGCTCCTTAATTTTTAGCCTGGCATGCACAGATTTCATGTGACATTTCCAAATCCTGATTCTGTCTTTTCCTACCTCCAGCAGAGAAGAGCCTTAAGACATACTTCCTTCTTCCTCTGCACATTATTTTCCCCACTTCTTTTAAACATTAAGAAATTGTCTCGAATTATAAAGATTCTGTAATACAGATGAAAAAGTCCCATCAGAAAATGTTGCAGAACTGAAGACAAGAATGAGTCTTCAGCTCTCTCAAAACTATTTATTCATCCTTATTGGTTTTTTCCTTATGATCAGAAACCAGCACAGGAAATCATCCACAGGCAATATATGCTCCTTGTAGCTAAATAAAACTTGCCTACTCTTTTCATCTTTTCTAAATGCAGAAAAACTGTTACCAGAAAACCTGTTCAGTAAATACAACTGTAAATATTCTTACAGCTCTGTAACACGAACATCTTCACTGCCCTGCCTGGCGAGGAGTGCACTAGGGCCTGCAGGGGTACAGCCTGACACCAGAGACCAAAGTCAGACCGTCAAGAGCACCAAGAGCAGGAAATTGCCTTTTTACAACCCATTGTTATCCCCCCACCGGCTTCTTCCAGGCAAAACAAGGAACTGAGCTACTTTAGGATTAGATCTGGTAGCATAGTGCAAGTAAAATTGCATCACTGGTAACCGAGTTTTCCTCAGAAACATGTTCAAGGGAGAAAAAGGAAGCACATTGAGGCCAAGCACCGGTTTTGAGAGGCTGCATAGCTGACACCACGATATCCTCAAGGAGAAAATGGATTAGACAGGAGGCTCTCCAGCACGCAACAGGCCAGCTCTGTCTGCAATAAAGGCTTTGGAGCATCCACATGGCTAAGAAATGAAAATTATTATAATGACAAATACATATTCCCTTTCACCTATGGGCATAGTAAAGGATGGCAAAAAATGAAAAGGCTTATTTACATTACACAGTTTAAAAAAGTCATTTTACAAGTCCATGTAACTGGCGGATACTAACACTCTGTGTGTAAAAGCATCTAGAATATAATTAAAACTAGTGCTAATTACTGTATAAATTGTGATCCTATCCTTATGACTGTATGAGTAAAATGTTTATAGTCATTCTTGAAGGCACTCTGTATCAGAAACGTTTCTCTTCCTTACCCACAAATTTTACAGGTATATCAGTTTTCCATATTAAATTTGAGAACTTATAAATAAAGAGAAACTGGATTAAATCAGTAACATGCCAAATATTGATATGTCATTTTGACCATTTCATGCTCAGTAATTACAATATTTCTAGACCCTATAGTGTTCATTAAAAGTACTTTTACTTCGAATGGCATTCTCTTCCTTCCCTTTATCTACATTATCAAAATGCCATGAATTCAATAAAATTGACCTTTAATAGATATGTCTTATTAATCTAAAAGCCTCAGAATCTGCTCATCTGTAAGGTATTTTCAGACAATAAAATGCTGCATCAGAGCCTGGCATAACCATCATCTGGGAAGCAACTCCTTTTGTATGTTCTATTCATTTAACAGAGAATAAATAAAATGTATCAAGCTAGCAGCGGCTGAATGGAACAAATGAAACATCTGCCTTTGTGACAGAATTATATTTTTAGAAGTTGTGTCTTCAGCATTGTTTTCTGTGACCATGAGGGACTTGGCTGAAAAAGGGAGAAGGATAGGGGTTGATCACCTCTAGGGCGATCAGCAGCCAGGCCGGCCAAAAAACCCTTGGGGCCCTTGCTACATTTTTTAATTAGAAGGACACCGGTAACTATGTGGCATGGTTACTACTTTTTCTCCTCCTCCTCCTCTTGTAAGAATGGCTGTGAGGAGGCTTATTTTAGGGACCCAGTCCCACAGAAATCAAAGACGAAGCAAAAACTTGATTTCCTTTTTCTGTCTTACTTTGTTTTCATGTGGACCACTGTGCTTATTCTCCAAGTATCTGAGGATGCCTGGGAATATAAGCAATAGTATTTTTTTTTTTCTTATCACAGTATCTTTTCCTGTCAAGTGAAGGTGAAAACTCAGCTCCAATCAAGTTTTAAGAGAGAACAGAATATCATGTGTCCACAACAGATACAATTTTTTTTCCCCAATTATATTTACAAATAGCCCCTGCTCCGTGTATTAGAGAACTCCCCATAGATCAAATCCCCAACCAAGTTTATGCCTCTCTCAGTTTTTCTCACAATTCTCCCCATAAGTGAGTAAGGTCTTTTTATTCTGTAAAGGAGGATCGCTCTTCCACAGATGCTGCTATCTCAAAAGTTATGTAAATTACGAGCTGCACTGTCACTTTGAAAAACATGACGAGTGTCTGATCACTTGTCTGCCTTATCTGTAACCAAAAATTTCTTGAAATTAAGATCTCAACTCTAATAGTTTATCAAAAAACTAAGTGAGATTTCCCTCTGGTTTTGTGATTGTTTATTGTGTGAGCTTTAGCTTTTACTACTCAAAAGCAATTTGGTAAAAAAATTTTCCCCAAATCTGAACTAGTTCATAATAGTCTTCATAAAGACTCCAAAATAATACTTTGACTGAGTTGCTTTATGATGCAACTGCTGACCAAATTATGCCAGATCTTTATTAGAATCACGAATGGCCTGAGTTGGAGGGACCTTAGAGATCATCTAGTTCCAGCCGCCCACACCTGTGGAGAGGGATGCTGCTCACTAGGTCATAAAATAAAATACATACTGAAAATAAAAACTGAGAGGTACGTTATGTTAGCAGTTGTTGGTTCGGCAGGCTGCCTCTTCAGAGGATACACTGAATAGACAGAATCTGTTAAAAATATATTATTCCCTGAAAGTGTTGGGCTTTGTGCATGTAGCATACTGTAATCAAATCGAGCCACTTCAATGTTTATTGTATTAGCTATAATGATATGACTAGCAAAATGCAAGTCCATTATACACTAGCAGTTCACAGACAGTATTAGTTATCTCGAAACTAGAAAGATGTGTCTGGAAAGCCTGCATGAAGGGAAACAAGCATCTCTAATACAACTTTTGGCAACAAATTTAATATGAAAATGCATTTTAAATTGCATTTATAATGATGGAAATTCCTGCTCACAAAGACGTATTGTGCAGAGAAGCACACATTCCATCTGCCTGGGCAACATGAGGACTCTTAATGCTGACTAGAGTGGAATGTCTGACTACAGCTCCTTTCTGTGGTCAGGCTGTGCACCAGTTTGGATGAAACAAAGCAAATTTGTTTTGTTTTGTTTTATTTGAGAAGAATAAATGCAAAGTTGTTCTGTGGGGCTCCCATCACATGTTAGTTACCTGTGTAAAAGCTTCTTTTATTAAGAGTGAGCCAGTGAGGAGTGAGTTCAAGATTAGTTTTGGCATTTACTGAGAGGACAGAGCTTTGTCCAGCAGTACATACCCAGGCAAGCCTAGTGGCTAAGCATGGGCTGCTTACGGGTGACTCAAGGGCCCGACACCATCCGCAGAGACAGCTGAGGTGAAACACTGACGGAGAAGGTTACTGTCAGAGGCTAAAGGAGCAAGCCCCTGTACCCTAGAAGAGCGAGTCAAGAGCACAGCCCAAACACAGGCAAGGGGGGAAGTAGGCACAACACTGGGAGCCGCTAAGAAAGTGTACATGAGCCTGAAGCAAACCCAGCCTAGTGGTCCACAGCAGGAGCTGGATGGAAATGTACCCTACGAATCAGGAGACAGAACAAGGGGCACAGCCCAACACATTTGCCAGATGACCACTGGTGTCTGCCTGTTGATGCTGTGGCTTGAGGCAGGAGCCTTTGTTAACTGGGTTTTTGGCAGCCTCAGTAGCTATTAGCTTGTGCCCAGTTTTTTCCTTCCTCATGTGCATGGACTTGTCACAAAGTGACACTGTGCTGCAGAAAAGCGGTCAAAAGTCAGAGCTTGTTCACTGATTGCAACTCACTGTAATTTTATAGACTGTAAAATATAAAACTTACACCCACAATCACCAAGCCTCATACCTAAAAACAGATAATATCTTTGGGAAATGTCATTATAAATTTAAAAAGTCTCTTATAAGGAAAAACTGGGATCATATAACATTGCCTCTGGAGTTGCACAACACAGGATGTATAAACTCAGATAGTACGTACGTATTTTCTCATACATATATATTGCAGATCTTTGTATTCTATTTCTACGATTAAAATTTCTTCTATAGCAATATAGTTTCCATCTGTCTTGCTAATCTAAAATAATTGCTATTTTTAAGTTATTTTTCAGTAAACGATAACATTTCCAAAAGCTAGAACCTGAATATTTCATAACCATTACACAATAGCGTCATACACAGTTCACTGAAGAGATTTCATAGACATCACAGCTATGAAATTCATACCCCTTCCTTATTAGTGGGTCAGCATACTCTTTGATACCCTGCTGAGCTTCTCAGGCTACATGTTTATATATAGGTCTTCCTTTTGTATCCAGCTCATTCTCCCATAGAGTAGCAAAGCATACAGAAAAAGCTGGTGTATCTTTCAGAACAACAGTGAAATGAACACTATATGGAAATGGGTTTCTGCGTTCATCCAGGAAAGCTCAACCAAAAATATTTGATTTTCAGTAATGCCATTGGGTTCCTACTCAATCTATGCAGCTGCATGAAATCTATGTGAATTGCCTGAAGCAGCAAAAGCCATTCAACCTCCATTTTTAATTTGGATTCTTCCAACCCTGAATTTGTGAACTGCAGTGCTATCTTCATTTCATCAGGTCTCATATTTTACCATTATAGAGTTCCAAGCTGTACAGACGCACAGCTTCATTTCCAGATTAATTAAGAATAAGAAATTACTAGGTCGTAATTCCTCTCCTTCCACAAGACTTGTGGAAGAGGTTTGAAAACCTTTATCACAGCCAGCTTTCATAAGCTAAGCTGTTCTCTAAAATCCTTTGATATCCTTGATAGTGCAATTGCACTAGCAGAACGAATGAATCAAATGGAAAACCATACCCTGCTCAGAATTCATGATGCCCTCAGGACCAAAGGGAATATTTAAACACATGTCTATAAGGGAGAAAGACAGCGTCCTTGATGAAAGGACAGAACTTTACTGTACTTGTCATTATCACAACAAGTGTAATCATTACCCATGCAAACAGTTTTTCGGAATGGGCATGTAAAGACAGACACATATGCAATTACACATTTTCGCCCAGTAAAGAGCAGTAGTGTCTTCCATTGAGAAGAGCTTTTCCATGCTCATTTTTTTAGCTTTATTAGTAAGGTAATATTTCAAAATTATTTAGTTCTTTCCTTTCTAAAATGAAGCTTAGAAGAAAGTAATGTTAATGTCAGAATCTGAAAGTAGCATACTTTTCAGGAGTTCTCTCAGTTGCTTAAATATCTGCAAACTGAAAAGCAAAATTTTCTTAATTTTGAGATCTGAATTTTAAGAGAGAGAAAAAACATTACTTGCTTTTCATCTTTGAAGGAGATTTTTAATTTCTGCTGGAGTGTTCAATATATAATTGCTGTTTTGTAGAGCAACAATGCAAGGGCAACTGTAGATATACAAAGACTTACTTTCATTCAGTGAAGATGGGAAGGGGAATCCAAAATACAAAGGAGAAAGGAGTTAGGAAAAAGGTCTGACCCTAAAGAAGTAAAACTTCTGTTTTTCAAAGGATATCCCTTATGCTGACAGTCTGCAGTAGTTTGATCTTCCTAGTGTGAAGTCAAGTGAACCAAGCTGGCCAAAGAAAACGCAGCTGATATCATATTTTAGCAGGTCATCAAGCTTTTGGGGGTGAAAAGGAGAGAGGACGTGAAGCTAATCCAGATGAGATACCTAATCTTTTGTTTATGTTCCACTGTGATAATGTCATTTCAGAGTAACAGTAATAATGAAAAGCAAGGAAGTTGAAAAAAAGTAGAAGGACAGAAAAAAATGAGTGGCAGAATTATTTGATTGTCATTTTGTTTTGGCAGATAACAATACAAAGTTCAAAGGCTATGAATCCTAATAAAAAGTTTCTAAAACAATGAACTTTTGATATCAATAGTGCATGCGTTGAAGGACATACTAAGCAGTGTTAAAAGGGTATTCAAATAAGAATGTCCCTTGCTGTAAGTAAAGTAACAAAAAATGGCAAGAATGTTGAAGGGAAATGGTTATCTTGCTCTTATCTGAATACAAGGTGTAAATCTTTTTCTCTCTGTCACCCTGATGATTTTAGCTTTCAGTTCTTCCAACTCAATGTAAATTCTAAGGAAAGATTCAGAAAATGCATCCATGACCAGTATATTACCACAGCTTTAAGAATGCCTTAACGTGCCAGTTTTTGAAAAATTCAACAATAGGTTTCTTCTAAGAGTAATACTTTCTGTGCATAGGATCCTTACTCTTACATCATGCTATGGAATTCCTCATTTTGTACATCATGTCAAATATTTTCTACAAATTTTAATTTTCTCTGTTTTCATAAAAATTACTTACAAAGAATCTCATGAACTTCTCATTTATTAAGGATACAAGAGCAACAGTCATTCTGGACCTCTGTAAACCAAGTCAGTTCTTTTGAGTAAATGCTACATTTTCATTTCATTTTTAAAAAGAGAAGAATACTCATTTATAGATAAAAGTACTTAAAGGATAATACACGCATTTATTAACAGCCTCTTACGAAATGTAAGTTGGTTCTGAAAATCCAGGCTTTCTGAAGTTCCCATTTAATTTAGTTTTTAGAAGCAGCTCAGCATTCTGTACAAAACATCTGACAGAATGAAGAAAAACTGGGTGTTCAGTGTTCAGTCAATGATGTCCAGTAAGTCCCCAGAGCTCCTATTTGCCTGCTCTGCTTGCAGGACTGGGATGAAGATTATGTTCTAAGATTGCATACATCAGAACTGTTAGGTTAAGAATCCCTCTCTAATGATTTTCCTTGCAGATTTGAGGCTTGTATCTCAAACAAATAAATGTACTATATACTACCTTTTTTTTAGTCATATTTTAGTTCTATATTCTGTGTATTTGTCCCTAGAAGAACATTTGCATGGCCTAGTATTACAAATCAACATCTGCAGCTGTAACACATCCAGTCCCTCAGTAGCATTTAGCAGTCTGTACAGCAGTTTTTTGCACAGTTTAAATGTGATTTACTTTTAATGTTGTTTTACTTCAGCCTTTCCCAGGCACAATGAAATTTTACTTCTACCATTTTACTTTTATTCTGTGTTTTTGCATGCCTGGCAGATTCAGATCTAGAGGCATGATTCCGTGTACAAGATATATTTTGTTGCTTGTTTCCCAGCTGATAAAGAACATTTGCATTCCAAGAGTTCCCTTGTTACTCTTCAGACATGGGTGAATACTGTGAAGTCAGTACTCAGAGATATGTATTACAGTAAAACCATGAATTCACCTCAGTGGTATTTATGACCTTTTGTATTTATTTTCAGAAAACACGTGAGTATTTTTTTAGCCAAAATGCTTGAGGAAAACAAGAAGTCTCATGAGTACTTGTACAAAGGCTCACGCCTAGGAATGTTCATTAGGGCTTTCTCAAACCTCTGATTTTCCTTCTTTAGTCATCTGGTCACTGACCACAAATATTAGGCAGCAAAGAGTTAGCTGAAACAGTTTGAGAGAAATCTTAAATCTTGGTTGAAATGAACAGCTCAAATACATCCCCTTTTCAGTAATTTGTGGCCTATAATCCATAATTGGTCCGGAGATTACTCTCTGTCTCCAGAGAGAGTCATCTAGTCACCCAGTACACTCTTACTTCATCTGCTACATTGCACTCAGACAAAGTAGGAACACAGAATTCCCTATCCTATTATTTTGCATTAAACAATTCTTGTGCAAACACATCTCTGGAAGGGGACAGGATGACCCTTAAGTGGTGCTACATAGTGAAATGGAAAACTTGCCACTATAGCAAGTAATATGTTTTCTCCTCTGTTGAAAGCTCCCAAACGTGTCTGTCTTTACAGATAATTCATAAAGGAAAAGCAGCTGCTGCTATTGACATTTTGAGCAAAATTTGCCCAGTGCATTTCTTAATGAAAATCTTTTAATCTTAGCAAACCTTTAAAAAATGACAAGATGACTGGAACTGGTTCAAAGGGCTTGAATTAACTAGACAATTTAAACCATCCTTTCTGCACTTTAAACTCACAATTCACACTTTTCAAAAGATAGATTTGACATCAGTTTTCCAGTTCACTAACAAGGACATTCCAAACATTCGGTGTATTTTCCCCAATATATCTGCATATGTCATGATAGAATTACTAACAGTTTCAGTGAAATTAGATATTTGGGGAGAAGACTGCAGCGTGCAATTAAGCTACAAAAGGAGCATAAAAGAGTGCGTGTTTGCATAAAGAGAACGCCTCAGCTCACATTCATGAAAAGACAGACATCCAGGACTGAAACTGCTTCCCCATCATGTAAGAGTAGCACAACACGCATAGCTCTCAAATATATACTGACCTGAAGTGCTGCCAATGCTTAAAGTCTTCACTGCTGCATGAAATTGCTAAATATGACCATTTTTATACATATAAATATATAAGGGTGTGAGAGCAAAATGCAATGTGAAGTGTCTTTGGATTGGTATCATTTAGAGTAATGAGGTTCAATTCATAAAATGCACTTGTGAATAATTTGTGCAGTTCAAGGTATGTTTTTGCATAAAGATTGTCCTATTCATATGTAAATATCCTTGTAAGCATAGTCACCGCACGGAGACATTTATATTACTTTACTTTGTTCACTGATTTATTTTATTACACTATGGTCAAAATTTAGAGTAGAAATTACTGACAGATGTTAATAAACTTTGAAACATTCAGCATGGATCTTACTTGAAACAGAGAATGCAATTATGAAATCTGAGCTTCTACTCTTGACTTTTATACTCCTGTAAACTTAACAGTTAAAAATAATAAAAAGCCAAGTAAGTTCGTAGCAGATATTTCATATTCATGCCATGTTTAGTATTTGTTCAGCCCAACCTGACAGACACAGCCAAGTTGTAATTAATGTCATAACATAGAAATTAGGCCAATTAGTGCTTAACACTGTTGGCATGGTCTGACGCTGTTATAGTTTTGTTCTTCATTGATTTCTAGTATGCTGAATTTGATTGATGGGGTCTTTATTGTTTTTAATAATGAAACTTAGCTGCTCTCCAGAAAAGTGTCTCACACTTAGATTTGAAGCAGTATTAGCAAGTTTTAAAACAAAATTTGTTTTACTCTCTAAAAATTCTGAACTCAGAGTAAAAGCCTTAAAATTTGGTATTCATATTTATGAACTCCTAGCAGATCAAGCTATGGTTTTTGCAAATAAAAAGAACAAGCAGTAACAGGTACTTAATTGGCTATGTTTGGATAATATTTAAGCACAGTCAGTGACTGGTAGCATCCTATGCCTATCCATCCCGTTAAAATACTGGTTCACAGCAGAAACTGGAAACCCACTATGATTAAAATGTAAACAAACATTAACATTTATGCAGCCTTTGGAGGACAAGTCCTCAGTAATTCCAGCCCGATTATCTTCCATTTCCTTGTGCTCACAGTTTCTCAGACTGCAGTTATTTCAGTGGCAGTTACGGTACACCACTGTTCCCTATGCTGTGTGGTCCTCCCAAATGATGCATGAAAAACAGAAGGAAAAAGAAACATTACTTTGACAATCCGGAACTGGCAGAGATTTCTTCAAAACAGGGTTTTTAAGACTTATTCTGTGGTCCAGACATTCCACTATTACTAGGAAATATAAATCTGGTCCCTTTGAGGGGAGAGTGTATTACAAATTAGTTATCCTTCAACAGACAAAAGAAGACTTTGGACACGCCTTGCTCCAATTAAGTCAAAATCTGTTACTAAACAGATCTTTAAAACCAGACAAACTTCTATTTACTACATAACAACAACAAAAAAAGAAACCACTTTCTTAGTTTTCAGTTTTAAAGGAAAGACATTGAGTTTAACAGACATACACACACAAACACACACACATAATGAACCTCTCTCCCACCTCTGTTCTTATATATTGATTTTCTCTTTCCCTGAAAGTGTTTTCCAACTTTCTTGGGATTCTTTACAGTATAATAGGTTCCTCAGTATATGAACAGCACAAATAGAAGAGTAGAAAAAATTACTTTGTATTCTTAGTTTAGAAATCAAGAAAAAATCCGTCCAATTGTAGTTCTGATGAGTCATATTGATTTTAAGTGAGTGCATGTGCATGAATCCCTGTGACTTAAAAAATACATATACCACAATACCAAATGAAGCAAGAAGACAGTTACTTGTTTTGTGTGACACACTTATTACTTGCCTCCTTTCCACTGAAATAAGCTTTTCTAAAATTCAAGAAATTTTTGTAAATGTATATGAGAGTCACACAGGCAGATTATGTAGACTGATTCAATCTCAACTTCTTAGTAAGTGTCATACAAGCAAGAATTCATTTCTTATTTCTTATCTTATACACACTTTTACAAAATTCCTCTCTCCTTGTTTTCCCTGGGAAGATCCAAGATGTATAAGCATAGACTTTGAATACTATGTGCTTTATATACATCTCCATTACTATTCAGAATAGATGGAGGGTACCTAGATAAGACAGAATATTTGAGGTGTAAGCTGTAATTCACTTCCATATATTAGTAAAAAGCTGTAGAACATATCAGTACAAAATTATAGAGCTTTGTTGAGAACCTTATCCTAGAATCACAAAATCACAGAATGGTTTGATTTGGAAGAGACCTTAAAGATCATCTAGTTCAAACTCCCCTGCCATGGGCAGGTGTGTCCCAGTAGACCACTTTCTCAGAGCCCCATTCAGCCTTGCCTTAAACACTGCCAGGGAAGGAGCATCCACAGCTGCTCTGGGCAGCCTGTCCTGGTGCCTCACCACCCTCACAGAGAAGAATTTCTTCCTAACATCTAAATTAAATCTACCCTCTTTCAGTCTAAAACTGTTACCCCTCATCCTGCCACTAACCTTTTTTTGCAACTGATTTTTACTGAAGTTTCTTTGAGCTGCATCTGCTCACCTTACCATCCAAGGAAAACCTGGCTGGCTTGATACATGATAACACAGTAGTCACACTCTGCTACCACAGCACAAATACTGCAGACTAATGGAAATTTCCCAGCACCTGTTTCACTCAATGCTAAAGAAGCTGGAAAGGTGGGAAATGAGTAACTTCTGCGATGAAAAAAAATGCCACTTCAAAGAAATCTTTGTTCCAACCCTGAAAGAAAAGATCACCAAATCTTGCATATTGTGTCTCAAACCCAAGGATTGCACTGATAGGGAGGACGTGCAGAGGCACACATGCACACACAATATAGGTCTAATCCATTCACTGTAGAAGTTAAATCTTGGTACCTTTAGTTAAGGATCTTGAATTCTAGCTTAACATTCTTTAAACTGTGCAAGCCACTCATGATTTACAGCATGGGCTTAGCCAGAAACTCTCGGTGGAACTATGCTCTGTGTAGTCAGAATTGCCCATGTTATATTTTGATACACATCATACACAAAACATATAAACTGGTATTTTATTGATTTCTAAAGCTTTTATGGCTCTGATCTCCAGAGCTACACTCTAGTACAAGTAGAAATAGAAGGAGAGATCCAGGCTTGTCCTAGAAATGTGTCCGATAAAATTCCTGAACAGAAGAGCTTTCTCTTGCCTGATTTTCCAAAAAAATTATGGGGCACGTCTCAATTCATATTGCACTACTGTACCCTGACAGAACTCTGAAGGCTATAGTCACAGAAGGAGGAGGTGATAGTAAAGACTCAGTTCGTGATAGCTACTTTAAATTGTGGCAAAGTGCTGTCAGAGAGAGTTTGACTAACATTCCAAGGCACAGTACATGTTCCTGTCCATTTTTAACATTTAATAGGCAAATTATATTATAAACAATAGAAGTTAAAATTTATTAGGCCATTTTCATTGCCCATACTTCTTCCTAAGTAGAAAACTAATAGCACAGAAAGCAAGAATCCAATGTACCGAATTTTATTTTTTTAATCCTCTAGCACAGTAAAATATCATTTATATGATTTTTCAGGATTTTAAGTGTGCCAATAATTTCTTCAAAGACACATTAGTACACTAAGAAATTTTTAAAAATATAAGTGGAATCATTAATATCCTTCTATTCTGATGAATATCATAAAATATTAGATAGCTAAGTATACAATAGAATAAAATAATTTATTTTTGTTTAACCTCATCACAGCTTCCTTTGGCATGCAGAGTAATTCCACTTAGCTACAGAGTGTTTTCAACTGTGTTTCAGAGAAAAAAGGGAAAGCTTGCTAGAGCTATCAAAATACAGTTTTTCTATTCTGTTTTCAAGTATTTATTTGGTCTTCGAAATGGTTAGGACCATGATGAAACTTTAGTATTCTGCTAAAAGAATGGGACACAACAGTCTTTTAACCTTTTTTAGCCACTGAACTTTCAAACAACAGAGGAGTGAGTGACTTCTCCAGGCCCTGTTACAGGAACAAATGAGCTCTTGAAAGCAGTGGGAGCTGAGGAGGGACTTTGCAAGAGTAATCCTGTGTCTGGTTGCTGTAAGGATGACATACAATGAACATAAACAGGCAAACAGTAACTTCTTCTTCACAGCTGAAAGTCCTGACATGTCAGAAAAGAAGGTACTCGGAGCAGGGCACAGAGGCACAGACTCACACCCACTTTGTGCCCAGGGGAGACTCAGGCAGTTGAATCCTGAATTGTAAACCACAATTTCCACAAAATCCCAGAAACAAGTCTGCCCAGCACCATGTGATGCATCTTCCTTTTATAAACAGTAAACAAAACCAGCTCTAAATTGGCTGAAACTGTAAATTCTGTAATTGAGGGGTGGCATTGGTCAAGTCCAGGCAGCTGACCCTCCCAGAGCTGCAAACAGATGGCTAATAACAGCCTAGGACATCCAACCAGCTCTGACGATTTGTCACATTTCCAAGCTGTGGTGACAAGTAGCCCCCTGACACCTGCTGCAGCTCTAATTTGAAATCTTGAATGTTACTGACAATCACAGCTAAGGTAATTTTTTCCCCATGGTGTTATAACAGAGGATTTTCAGGTGGCTATTCGAAGTAAACTTTTTGTCTAAATTAAGCATGTGTATGAGTATGCTGGATGAGAAAGGGAAAAAAATCTCGCAATGAATTATGAAGTTTTATAACAATTTGGAAAATAACTTTGTATCCCAGACACCCTACAATGGGTTCCAAGAGAGACATGTTGGAGTTACAAATTAAAATGCTTTGGCATTTTTCCAGGCAATAATTTATCTTCCCGGGGTGAATCATTATATTTGCTTGGCTTAGATTACGGTGCAGGGTCATTAAAAAACATTCTGGTTTCTCCACCAGATCGCAATAGCTTGCATTTATGCAGCTGCAACTACACACCACATTTTAACAAACTGGTTCAATATTGGCTAAAAATTGATGATGTAGGCAATTTTTATGATCAGTTCTTTGTGACTGATTAGAAAAAAAAGAAGTGTAGGCAACTTTTATGTTTGTTCAAACCCTATTAAAATAACACTTTTATCTTCCCAAACCATAAGTGAAGCGTTTGCAGCGTCGGGGCTGACCCTGATCTTCTGCATATTCTCTGCTTAAAGGACATGAACAGGAAATGGTCAGCTTAAGGACACAATGAAAGGAAACACAGCAGCAAAGGTTTCACTGATAACATGTGATTTGAAGTCAGTGAGCAGATTCAGTCAGTCATCCAGCTGTTTGGGCCAAAGTCTATACAGCACTCTGCTGACTCCTACAAGACTGTGTCACGAAAACATGTGGAAGACCGACGCTTGACATGGGCAAGGCAGGGAAAGCAGAGCACTTTAACATCATCAGATGCTGTGGCTCAGTTATTTCATGCCAGAACCAAGGAAAATTATGCTGGTTTAGAAATATTTGTTTTTCTAAGAGTTAACTGGGCCAAATAGAAATAGGATGCTGATGTGAGGGTGTATTCATATGTCAGTGCATGAGTATCACTAGGTGTAATGGAGTTCAGGTCAGAGCCAGAACTGCAAAGTATTCCACACCCACAATTAAGGACTAATAGTATTATTTTTTATTTTTCTTTAGGGGAGAGAATTTTCCAGAAGACATCAGCACTTTGGATACTGAATGATTACAGTGTGTTTAAAGGGATTTATTAACTATAAACTTAATGCAGTTTATAATTTCTAAGTAGTTCTTTTCTTTCCTCACACACTCAGCAATAAACTTACACCAGCCAATAATTAGAAAGAAATTCTTATTGAGTGTAGCAGGGAAGGGAAAGATATTATACGCCTTGGGTGATGTGCTTTCATACTGACTTCAGAAGCATAATTTAATCTAATTTCTGATTTTGGATTGTGGTAGTTACAAGTCTTGTGCTAGGACAAGAATTACATCCTCTATATTTTTCAAGGCACATTAAACACGAAAGAAAACATACTGATTTTTTTTAAAAAAAGCTTTAAAACCCTAACAATTTCTTAAGTCTTGCTTAACTGTGTTTTCAGAAGACAATCACTGCCAGGTTGTGCAAGAGCATTAACAGTTCTTGGGGTATTGACAATTTATCAAATCATCATGCAGGTTTCTATGTCAGCACTATTTGTTGGTTTGGTTTTTTTTTTTTTCCCAGTCCAGAATGAACTGGCTGGCCAAAACCAAAGTAATTAGTAGCCTGACCACTTGAAGGGATTCTGGATAACTCAGGCATCAGACTCCATCTTCTACCTGGCTCAATGTTTTCTGTTCTGTAAGAGCTGTACCATCTTGTCCATTTTACCTATTTTTATATAAAATACCAATATTAAGACAGATAGAAAAAACACTACGTGCTAGAGGAAAGAAACTTTGGGTATGAAATCCCCCATACTCCAAGAAAAGTTTTCTACCCAAGAAATGAGTTATGCCAGAATGAATCAATACTTATAAGAAATTCTAAAAGGTCATGTGAATGTTCCACAGCAAAATTGTTGTATATTTTAAACCTCAAATAGTTTTGCAAATAGAATTCTTGTTTTCTGGCCAACCCTTTTCTTAAAACAAGCAGACTTGTAAAAAGAATTGAAACTGCATATAGTTTTACTTTCTGCCAGTCATTTAAAAGTTCTATCATGAGTGTTTGGAGTTGCCATAGCCTTTCATGACCCTGGGGATCTTAACGAAAAGCGGCACTAATGCTATATATATGTATTATGTGGGGGTTTCCAAGTGCCAAAGATGATAAATAAATGTGCTATTTATTTTAAAAATTTGCTACCTACCTATCCACACAAGAAACCAAATGGAGATGACCACCTCTGATACACACCTTTTTTATTTTTATAGCCTCAATATATCTAAACTGTGTGGGCATGGTCAAGAGAGAGGAGACTAGGCACCAATAAATTAGATGCATAAAATTAAAATCTATATCAATAATATATGTTATGTCATCACTGAATAAGTTATTTGATAAATCCAAACCCAGTCAAGAGCTTTTTTTTTCCTATTTAAATTTAAAAAGAAAGCGTTAAATTTTCAAAGCTCAGGCAAAAGCGCTTACTGTAGGCAACTGTGTTTGCATTTGCATTTAACACCATCCTCCTCCTATTTTGAGCCAAGCACTAACCAAGAGTTTAGACAGAATTCAGACTAGTATTTACTAACATGAACACATGGTATATTTCTCTCATGAGGTTTCAGACAGTACTTCATCTCTGATTAATAACCTGCTAGTTTTTAGAATACCATATGCATTATTGCAAATGTTCTGTCTTCCCAACAGCAGGAATACCCAGAGTTACCAGCATATAAAGTAGTTGGACCAATATTGTTAAGAGTACCTCCACCTGCATGAAAATGATCTTAAATCACTCCCCTTCAATCACTCTGTCAAATGAATGAGGTGAATATTTTATGTGGCCCATCTGTAGTCCTGTTAGTGATTTATCAAAGTCCAGTTTTAGCTGGTATTGCTATTGTGGAAATAGGTGATCTTGAGGCATTTAGGAAGGACAGAATATGTATTATCAATGGTTTGATTTTTTTAAAATTACCATCTAAAAACTATAAGAGATACTGGTGGACATAACCTGTGTATAGCTGTGCTGGTGAGGGTGAGGTTGGCAAATGGACAACTTCCCCCAGAGGAAGACCACAGGAAGTCTGAGGAAGATTGACTTAGGACATTCAGAAAGAGAAATGTTGGATAGATTCCACATTATGAGTGTTGTTCTACACAACGTGTTCTACATGCAAGACAAGGAGAACAAGTTTGGCAGCATTCATTAAGGATCTTTTGCTCCTGGAGATGGAAGATTAGGTGGATAACATAAGACAGCTGCATCCTTTACTGAAGGAGACTTTCACAATTCATTTAGGCTTTTCCTCAAGTGCCAGATTCTCAGCTCTGCTCTTGACTCCATCTGTCATAATTTCCTCCCTTGAGCTTTCCATTCCTTTCACTTTGTATCATCTGCCAGTATGCATCGTCATTTCTCCTAGTACAGATTTCACAGTGCACCAAGCTCCCTGCTACCAGCAGGCTTACAGATGAATAACTTACAGCTATAATCAGAGGCTTATAGCTTCTACAGCAGAGTGCAAATAAGGACTGGTATTCTCGACCTTTGGGGTTTGTCTGTCCTTTCACATTGCCAGTGCTTGAAGGAGCTTGCTTGCTAGACACAGCTTTCAAGGAAATATGTTTGAAAGCCACGCTGTGATTACCACACAACACGAGTAAGGGCCTTTACCTCACGAGGAACAATGTTGTGGAGGTCCTGATGATGCTTTGAAGTGGCTACCTGAAAATAGAGGCTAGACAAGATCAAGAGGTATTTATTTGAAGGGTCTTCAAAGGCACACTCTGGGCAGTCAAAAGCCTCCACCCAAGATGGACCCTGGGTCACAGGTTTGTCACACTTTTATGAGTTTGGTCCATTTGCACATCAGGGTTAAGTCTCCAATTATAATTTCAGTTAATGATGTAATTACCCCAAGTTTGCCCCTCCTCTCAAAGGCTTTAGTTTACATATTTTGGGGCCTGGGACAACAAGGCCCCAAAAGTGAAAGTGCAAACCTAGAGAGGTTTGTTATGTCTAACCAGCATGAGAGAACAGCAGCTAAGAGGCCACACGAAACTTCAGAATTACACACTAGGCAGTACAGGATTTGAAAAATATAAAAGGCATCACTAATTATTGCCTTTGTCAAAGAAAACATGAGTAAGACATTCACATCTAGGTCTAGGCAGGTAACTTTGACAAACGGTTCATTTACCAAGAAGACATAGTTTTGTTCATCCCAAATGACTTACCAGTTTGGGTCTAATATATTGAAAATTTTCAGCCAGAAAAGCTTTCTTAAAAGTTTTACAGAAACTAGATTTATGGAACAGAAAAGAATAAATTGGATAAGCTATTGGATAAGAGAAGCCAAAACAAATGCTCTGAATGTGTGTGACGAGCAGGATTCAGTGTTCACCTCTGGAGGAGGAGATCTTGCTTTGACCTGTGCTGGTAACTGCAGTGGTTACAGGTGTCCTCGTTCTCTTCAGAAAATAGCACTCTTGTTTGTCCAAGTGACTGGCCATCTAGTGAGGCACTTAAACAGGTGTCCTACCCAACCTGGACACATGTATATCTTAGTATTTGTACCTTTAAAGCAGATTTAAAGAGCTCATGCAGCAGGGACTGAGGAAAGCTCCCACTAGAGAACCTGGCAGCAGGGTAGTTAGGGGAAGGCATTGCTACCAACTATTATCCTCAATTTGCCATAAAGCGATGAAGACACTGAGCTGTTGTGGTAAGTTTCTAATATTTTAATGAACATTTATTCACTGGGCTGGGGTAAATGTTGCCATGGAGGAGCAAGAATGGCACTTCTGGCTCCCAGCCAGTGCCATCAACTTCCTCACATTTCATGCTGTTAATGTAGAATTCATACATAAGGTGTGCTGCTCTGTAAACACAGGAAATGACAACAGTTCCCTGACTTTTCTAACTAGCAATCCATCTCTAGCTCAGCACCTTATTTCTGCTGGGTATCTCTTAGGACTGGAACACTAGAAACTAGAGACTGTGCCCTCAAAATGCTAAAACAGCAGAAGCTGATATTTCAGGTAGGATGTGCCTGTCTAGAAGGAATCCTTTACCCCTGAGGGGGGTTTGCCCATGGACCAGGGTTACAAATATGCCCCAGCTGCTCCTAGGTCCATTCAAGACCTAGCACAACCCTGGCACATTTCTGCTATGTCAACAGAAAACTGGAGAAAAATACAGCCCCACTTGTAATGTACAGGAATTTGGTAAATGATTCCATAGAAAAACAAAATAGTTGTCTCATTATTCCAAGGTTTAAATCTTGCCCCCATCCACGCCAGCCCCCATCCACTCCATCTGTGCTCTCACTCCTCACCAGGAGTTCAAGTCCCTCAAGCACGGTATTCAAGATTTTAAAAGAAGCACAGTTCAAATAAATACTTGGCCTAACCAGTAGTTTTCTTCATCGGCAAGCCCACAGCTGCAATAGACTGTCCTAACACTTGTATACAAACCCCAAGACCTATTGATTCAGGCAAGAAATAGTTTGGGACAAGTTTCATGTTTCCAAAGGCTTTCCAGTGCCTCCCATTTTAAGCCTTCTTCCTGGACCTAGCTGACAGCACAAGTGTAATAGAACAAGGTTAATTATGCCATTATTCCACATCCTTCCTGGCTGCAGCTTAATTAACTGTCATCTCTCAAACTGTTTATTAAGAATTGTTTCTCATGTACTCTGGATATCTATTCCAAATAGCACACTCAGGTTACTCCTTTGAGCAAGCACAGTAAGCACTTTTTTAAGGGGTTTTTTGCAGTTTGTCACTGAACCTTTTTAGATAGCCACAGAATCCATGCCTTTTGCCAGCTTTAACCATACAACTCACAGTTTTAACTTTTCTTCGAAGTGCACCCTGGATTTGTTGTTTATGCAGCAGCTCAAATTCCTTCCAAAATAATCTGTATTTATACCACTTCACTTCATTTTCCTGTCACTAAGAAACTGTTTTCCTAGTGCCTTGAATTTGAAGCATGGATCTTGTTTCTTCAAATAGTACCTACCAGAATTCTGCAGCTTTTTCAAGCATACACAGTTAAGTGGCATTCACCTTATCCTCAGTGCCCTTCCTTCTTTTATACATACCCAATTCTTTTCTTCACAGAAATGTTCCTCTTTTTTATTAATGTTTTTATAATTCATTTTCTCCCAGTAACTCAATGCATGGAAAGCTTGAATACTTCTGTTCTATTCTTGATTATTACTCTCTTTCCAAGGAAACACCATCAAAGGTTTTTCATTCACCACATTTGTCTTCCACTCTAACACACACCCCGCTTCTGTGAGATCAAAGGTTTTATGGACTTCTAATCCAACCTTGGATGTGCTCATCATTAGCAACTTCCTGTGTGTCTTCCAAGCTGGTACCTACTCAGAAGTGGTTCTTGTACTCTTCTAGTGGCAGTTTTCCTCCTCGTGTCCTGAATTTTAATCTGCCTGTGTATCTTCTGAGGGTTTTCTAGCATTTCATTGTCACACTAAAGCCTCTCTTTTATAGGAAAGCCTACTCATCTTTCACTGAAACTGCATCTACTTGGAGCTACAAAACATTAATCTGAGTGAGTGGTGTAATTGTCCCTTTTGTTCATGATGAACATTACCCAAACTTACAAACTGCATCCAGTGCATTTCTTTCTACAGATCTTTGACTTGCATAACTGGTGTTGGTTGCCATGCTGAAGAGTCTGGCTCCACACAGTTTTGAGTCCCTTTGCTAGTTCTTTTCACGTGAGCATAGGCTCCAAATAGAATTTTTCTTTTCACTCCTTTCAAAATGTTTCTTTGCTTCCTTACCCAGACTACGGTATTACAACTTCACAGTTTACCTGCCTGAGTTAACAGAAGAGTATTACACAGACTAAAACTGTACAAAATAACATTACTTTCAGTATTTTCCTTCTGCGTAACATTCGTTGCTTGAGCATATAGAATCAAGCTTTCTTTGAACTTGCCTCACGTGACTTATAATTTGCCAAAGGGTTTCAGCTAAAATGAGGCTTTTATTTGTTCCATTCTCCCATATGAGATATTTTCTTAATTTTTTTGCCAGTGGCAACATCTGCTTTTCTGTGACAGCCACCTCAGAGTTTAAGGCGCTTGCAAGAGAGATTTTTCCATACCTTGCAACTTTACCAGAACTGTGCTGGTTTGCTGAAATCCATGCAATGGGATTCAAGAGATTATACAAATACTTTCTCCTATATTGGAGAAACCCATCCAAGTTTTTTGTTCTGAAGTTTTTTGTTCTTGAAGAAATACTTAAAAACATGAACCCTCCTCACACAAAACATGGAGAGGTTCAGAGACTTTAATCTGTTTAAAATCTCATTATTTTTAAACCAATGCCTTGATTTCTCAATGCTTAGAATAATCATAGCCATAGCTACATGGAAAACTGAGATACCCATGACTTTTTCATCTCTGTTTTGAAAGAGTGAGAAGGACACGGCTCTCAGTCACATTAAACTTTTACTCTGGGATTTGCAAGGAAGCTTCACGTAGAGATGATATAGTAACTTAAGCACCAGCAGCTGCATTCTACCTTCTAATAAGCAGCGTTTCACAGAGAGACACTATTAAAGTGATGCTGCAGAAACCTGTAGCGAATGCTGGCAAGTTTATGGGCAGGATTTAAACTGTTGTTTTTAATTTAGAGTGAGCCTCAAAGGTTTCAAATATGATTACATGAGAGACCACCTATCTTGCAATTGATTCTGTTGTATTAGTGGTCAGAAGAGGAATTCAAGTTAATAGCCTAGTCATATAGGCAGAACAGACTTGGCAGAAAGAGATCTGGTGGACAGCTTTGAACTCTGCAACTTATTCTTCAACTGTAAAATGGGGATAATAATGTTCCTCTACCTCCCAGCAGGGTGCTTAGGCTAAATTCATTATTAGACATTTTCAGTAATGCTTCTGTTTATGTTTCCAGGGTAATGAATAGGGATGGGCTGGAAATCCCCTAACAATAAAACTTATAGAGCTTAAAGGGCAGTGGGAGCTAAGGGGTCACAGCACTTCTGACAGGAATTATTATCTACTAGATAGTAATTGTAAAATCTGGTAGATAACTCCCAGCCCAATCAGTTCTTGGCAACACAGTAATAAGGCTTCTCTGATGCAGGCTCAGGCACCTACCTAATAAGAAGACTGCTCAGAGACACTTTATCTCATCTTCAGGGGAACCATTCATAATACTGAGACTGAGAAAAAAAAACACCTCTCTAAGCTGTGTGGTACACTGGAAAAGCAGGTGCTTATCATCAACTCCATCCTTGCAGCCAAGAGTACTTTAGCCTGCCAGGACTGCATATATGTCCAGCATGATAGCCATGGGATTCCTTGCAAATCCCATCAGTCATTAAAAGATAAATCTCTACACATGGATTTTAAAGTTAAAGAAAGAGCTCAGTAAAGACCCCCTCTTCCAACAGTACTTTGCACAGGAGCCCCAAACTTCACCTTACAGACAGATCCCTTCGCAGCCTAATAAACTAACCAGAAACCTCTACTGCCAGCTCCCAAGGTCAGCTCTAGGTCAGGCTGCACTTGAGGCTGTATGCAGCTCAGAAGACAGTAGCAGGGAATCTTCATTTATTTGTGCAACCAGTAAACAGAGCATCCAAATATTGAGTTTATGAGTCATCACACTGAAGTGTCAGTCAAGCTGTATTCTGCAAAGGCATAGCCTAGTGCCTGTGGCAGGATGTCAGGCTTGCAGAATCAGCCTCAGCAAAGGGCTGAATCCATCTCGGCTCTTTGCCCTGAAGTCCTGCTGTTTGAACAAGAGGGAGAGCAGAAGGAGTAAACTGTATGATACAAAGTGTACTCAGCCTCCTACTCGCACAAAACTTTTTGGTCTGTATTGCTGCATTTGTTTGATATACATTTGATTCCTTCAGTTTCAGCAGCTGCTCAAAAACCTGTTAAGAACTGCAGCTACAATATGTTATGTTCTGATGTACATTCCTCTTAGACTTAGGTGGCATTTCTTCCTGGTGATATTCAAGGTTAGATGGATAGCTCAAAGTTTGAAGACAAAATTAAAAAAAACTTTCTGCATTTGAATATCAGCAGAAAGCTACAGAAAGCAATGGTTACCGACTGCATCCTGTATTTTTTGATTGACTCTCACTAAATAAAAGTGAATCTGTTGATCTTAGTCGTAGCTGGTATACACCAGTGCCTGCAGCATAGTTTTCCCTGTATCTGGTGTATTCAGAAGACAGCAGAGGTTGATGAGGTAGAGAAGCAGGGTATGTTACACTGAGAATCACGTTAGCAGAACTGTTAAATGAGCCTCCTGGCACTGGGTGGGCCAGGAGCTCCCTCAGTAGCATGTAATGCATTTCACATTGGCACACCACGTCGGGAAATCCCATTTCCTCTCTTCAGAGAACCGAAGCACGCACTGCCAGCATGCTTGATTAAATGGTTTCTAAGAAGGTCCCTTTCTATTTATTTATTTATTTATCAAGAAAGGGTTATCTAAGATATTACCTGAAAAGGTTTTAAGCTAGGACTGTCATCACCACTTACCCCCAGCTTTTTACAATAAATCTCATCACTGCTGCATTTAAATGGACGCAGTTCAGTTTAATTCAGTTACTAGAAGTGTCATGAGTAGAAATAAATAGTGATTTTGTTCATGTTTTTATTTAGACTAAGTGTGGTCCCTAGGCTTCTGGCAAGCTGTCAGTATAGCCATCTGTTTTGCAAAGTTTATGGATCTCTCTGGAAACAGACAGCCCAAAGCTAAAGTACACTAAGGATTGTTTTTCTTTGAACCACCTGCTGTAGATGAAGAACAGTCAGATTTCAATAGGACAAGAGCTTTAAGTTCCATGTATGCCCAAAGTCAGACCAACTTCAGGATGCAAAACTAACTTAAATTAATTTCATTTATATTTTCTTACAACTCAGCCTTAGCAACTTGCTTAAAAATTTATTATATATATTTACAAACACACACATAACAATATAGGTGTAACCAGACAGAGAGAGAGTAGGAGACTTGAAGTCCAGACCAGGTCACTTCAAGATCCCGTAAAAATATCTGCTTCGAAGAGCTTATATATTCAAAAACAAACATAGCACCTTAAGTATATAAACAAGCAAGCCATGATGAAGACAGAAGGTATCTGATATGAAATTCTGATAGCAGATGTGCAGTTTGCAGGCTATCAGTAAGAACAGATGTCATTCTTATGAGCCATGAAGGGAGACAAAGCAACCAAATCATTACAAAGAATTTGAAAGTAAACACAAGAAAAACATTTTTTTAAAATATCTTTTTGCAATTTTCATTTGGACTTCCTCTGCTATCTTGTCTTAATAGCATGTGTACCTCCAATGTCTCCCTGATTTCAATACAGCTTACTCAATTCTAAAGTGACTATATGCCACGTCAGTTGGAATTCTATTACATGTTCGCACATAAATACACTAACATGTGAACTGAAACATGTACTACCATAAAAATATAAATAGCAGACCCAGTGCTAATGGGCTTGGTCCTGCAATCTTGAAACAAATGACCAGGGTGTGGCCAAATCTAGATTTAGTAGATTTGGGGAATTTTTTGACCAGCATGGCTGAAGCAATTAAAGCCTGTTATTCATTGCTTTTCCAAAATGTTTTTGGATGGATTTGTCATTGTTCTTAATGCATTATCTGCACCTAGTATGCTTTGAATGTCAAGTAGCTGCTGTCAGGATGGAAGAAGTTGTGCTCAAGATGTCTAAAGTAGAAGGGAAACCCCACCTTATGTAATTGTTTTATTGTATTGCCAAAGCCTAAAATGTCAGCAGCACATTGCTAATGTTCTTAAACCTGCAGACATAGAAGTGATTGCATGGAAGTTTGTTTTGAAGGAAAGTACTTCTAACAGTTCCTGAGGATTGGAGATGACCTTACACTAAACTAGAAACCAAAGTGGTGGGAGCCAAAATGACAGTTTCATTGGATACTGTGTTAAAGTTGAGGAATACAAGGAGTACAACTGGTAATACAAACACTAATGAGATGTTTGTTTCAATGCAATCAGCCTACAGGCACATAGTACTGTACTGTTGCTTTATTCTCTGCAACGTCCGACCAGATCAGCCACTGTGGTCCCTTCCAGCCATACCCATTCTGATTCAGTGAGTCTGATTCAGTGAGTGGGGAAAGGAAGAAAATAAATGGAAGATCACTCCTTTGACTTAAATCATACCTGTGTGAAGCTGTTGGTTGTTGCACTGTTTTTCTCTGGCCATTAGCTAGAGGGTATAGAAAGGGCTCTGTTATGCCTCTGTCTCTGATGCAGCTGACTTGTGGTCTGTTTCAAATCCAGTTGGAATCCATGGAAGTTGTATTTTGTTTTGGTTTTTTTCTAGATCAAGTCCTATGTGGACTTGGGTTTCTGCCACAAGAGGGAATTGGGATTCAAACTCCTTTTTCATGCAAAGCCTCTCCTTAGTCTTGTACATGTTGGTTTCTGAAGCCCTAAGGTAGAGAAAAAATTTCAGTTTCATTGTACAGATTTACCGAAAAAAATGCTGAGTATTAATAGCACCATATGATCCTTATGAAATTCATACTCAGCAACCTGCAGCTGCTTATCTGAAGATATGGTAAACAAGCCTCTGCCACAGAAATTTTCATTTGATGGTTTATTTTCAGATATAATCTACTCTCCTCCCCCATTCAGATTTCAGGAGTATCAAACCTCTGGCACAATGACAGCAATCAGGCATGCTGGTGCAATAAATTACAAGCTGTCAACAGCAATTCAGGCTGAGTGGCAATATCAGACCATATAGGGCCAGATCTGCTGTTGTTTTATTTTTCGTGTTGGGGTTCAAATCATCACATCAATATTAATTCAGTCTTGATTAGAGTTCTGTTTCTTCCTTGGCCATTGCTAGCTTTGTAGTTCTCCTGCTGATGTCAAATATTGGACTCCTACAACCCTGGAATTTAGGTCCCATTTGCAATTGTAGACTTTGCAGGTCGTCGGTGCAGCCCTGTGTAGGAGGTGTAGTAAAACAGCAGGTAGTGGCTATTCATAACTTATTGAATCACACTCCTGCCAAATACCACTTCTGAATACATGGCCAGCCTGCTACTGCATGGAAAATTACACTTCCCCCTGCTCTTGTTTGAAATACGGGTTTATTTGACATTACTCTGCAGGCTACTATTCATTCAAGTATATTAGAACTGAAGAATTATGCAAAACCTAATTCTGGAAGTTAATCAGAAAATCATCCGTTAAAATTGTCTCGTGGAAAAGGCAAAGCATTTCAAATCTTTTGTACTGATACCACCTTGAAACTCACATCTGGAAAAGAAAGGTTTTTTGCAAACAAATGTTTGCTGCTCATACACACGAACTCTGAAATGCTAAGACCAAGAAATCAAAACTACTTCCTGCATCATTGGAAATCTACATGTTTCTGGTGTGCTACTAACATCGAACTGCTTGCCGGATGTGATTTTAAATGCATTTAAAGGAGGCTGAGAAGTGGTTCAGGATCTCAGATGTCCTAACTAAGTGTGCAAAATGGAGTTTTTGAATCCTTTTATAAAAGGCTACAGATGCAGGTGAGCAAATGAGGAAATAAATGGCCAGCCATCACTTAGAAAAGGTAAAATGTGCTGTTTACTAACAAATGGACAACAAGCCTATACACCTATATAACTCCTATATAACTTTGAGGTCCTGAGTTTATAGAAATATCCTTAAGTAAAATTAATTGTTCACTATTATCCTGAAAGCTGAAGAGCCTAACCTTCAACAAACTTAAGTCCTCTCTACTAGGCCTTATTTCTACATATTATTGCTTAGGTAAAAGGCTTTTTATAGATTGAATTATGCACGCAATAATTTATTTCATGATAGGCTCTTAATTCATAATTCATTATTCATTATAGGCTCTTAATACTACCTAGCTGTCTGGATAAGAGGTTACACATTTAGGATGCTTTCCCTATAGCAAGCTGCTTGTCATGTTGTGAGGAGGTTTGTTTCACGCAAGGATGAGGAGACAGGAATCAGGTACTGAATGCAGTGCACTCCTTTAGCCCAGGTGATACCTGAGCAATCTGAAAGGACACGCTTGGTGCCTATATTCATGCATTTTCAATCTTTTGCCATCACAGAGTGATCATAACTTATTTCAATGTTAGTATTTTTTTGAACACTTTATTTGGCCCATTCAGATTATAACGTGGATCTATACTCTTTTTCCTGAAAATGGGTATGTAAACAGGGCCCACTATGGAGAGTTTGACTGAAATATAGCTGACTCCCCCCAATAAAACTATGGCCATTAAAGCAAACTTTGGCAGTACAAGTATGAAACCACTGTTTTCCTTATTGTACACACTTAAGGCCACTCTGTTTATATCAGCTACCTTGTATTTCTATCAGCTTTCTTTCAGCTATTGTACTCTGTTTCTGTTTCTCCAAGACTATTTTGTAGAGCTGATTAGAGAAGAAAAGAAACAGAAGGATGATTTTTGGTATTTGTAGGGCTTTTACTATTAGCACTGTTAGAATAGTGCTAATAGTAGCTATTCATAGCATTTTCATAGCTATTCGTAGCATATTCATAGCTATTCATAGCATGCCTTTCACCATCTATTGCTGTATCTCCTCAGATGTTGAAGCTTACGAAACAAAAGGGAAATGAGAGTGGAAAAGCTCCATCTCCAGTTATGAACTGTGATTCCACTTTTTTTGGTTAGTGTGTGATTAGACAGATAAGTAGAAGAACTCCACCTCTGCAGTGGAAAAACATAATTTCCAGCTCAGCCAAGAAGTGACATTTTAATGAGCAGATGTGCAACCTTGCTAAAGCAAATTAAATCATAAGTATAGCTTGCATATATGAGTAGCCTTCAAAGACCTATGTTAGTCACTCCAGTTGTCTCATAGACATTACAAGTAATGGTCACGGCACAGATCACAGCATATTTTCTACTCTAGGTCAACAGAAAATGATGTAGACTCAAAAGCTTGAATTCAGGATGACTGAGCAGTGTATGTATTGAGTTACTCAAACACAGTGAGCTGCATTATAAATGAGATAAAAGTTATCCTCTAGGTTCAACTGGAAAAAAATACCAAATACTGTGATTTATTCCATCGACCAAGCATAATCTCAAGTGGAAGTATCTGGTCTACTAAGCCACTTAGACATATTTATTATTCCTGTTCCTGTAGTAAATCACCTTGACTTCAAAGGGGAGGGAAGGTGAGAGTGGCAGACACAACAATGAGGGTCTTGCTGTCATACCATCTTTTCTGTAGATGTCATAATCTTATAAACCAAAACAAAGGTCAAAACAACTGAGTTGCTACTTTCCATTAAACACACCCTAATTTATTTGCCAACATAAATTTCCTGCAAGTTTTCAGAAATATAGGTGGCCCGAACCCCAGATTTATGGCTCTTCTTTCATGCAGCATTCTATTGTAGACTTTAAGCAGCATCAGCTGCCAGTGTGTAACACTTACAGAACTGTGGTGCAAGTTCACTCCTGGCAGGCTTGCTGGAAGCGTGTTAACCAAGCACATTTGGCATGGGTGTTTCTGCGTGCCTCATTACTCAGAGCAAACAAGGGACATCTGAACTACAAGTTTGGGGTGAAACCCTGGCTTCAGTGAATTCAAAGGTAAAATACACATGGGCTGGAGTGGTGCTAGGATTCCTCTCTCCTAGCATCTTTCTCCACCCCAGCAACAGGAATGTCTCCTTTTTGAGGGCAGATTTAGCACAGATCCTTTTTGCTAATTAGCAATTAATTAATAATTAGAAGCATCAGGTTCTTATCATTAGAGACATGACCACACAAGTTATGATGCAAAGTCAGGGCACATATGCTGCATGATGTTATCATCCCATATGCACATTTTTCACCATTAGTAAATGAAATAAAATAATTTATTCCTTGTTGAAAAATTGGCATTTTTTACTGACTCAGAGAGTGTAAATGGGCTGTTTATTTATATTCTTATTAAATTGTAACATTTTCATTCGCTCAAAAATGCAGAATTCATCTACTTTGTAAGCTAATCCTTCTAATTCTGTTTTATAAAATATTTGTAGCCATATAATTATAAACCTTTACTTAAAAAAAAAAGTTATTTTTAATTTGGAAATCTGTTATTAACTGTATCCAATTGTATTCAAGTGGAGTTCTTGTGCACAAAAATAATTCCAATAATATTTTCAGTGATACTTTGCTGGTGAAAATGGAATACATTTCCAACAAAAAGAAAGCCCACTCTTACCACATAGCTAGTGGGATATGTCAAAAGGAATAACCTTAAACAAGACGGAAACTGAGAAACAAGACAAAGGAAACAGGTACTAGAATATTTCATTTAGTGACTATATGACAAGTCCATCATGGACCATTATTTATAGGTCACTTTCCTGTCAGCTGTAGGATTTCTGGCCCTAATCATGAGAGTCAACACAGACTTCCGAATAAAAACTTCCAACATGATAGAGATAATTCCGAGCAAGACAAAAGATACATATGACCGTGATTTACTTCCTCTCTTACATTTAAAATGATATTTCTATAATAATTCCTTGTCATTAATACTGCTGTTTTCTGTTGTCACAGACAACATGAAAATAACATTTCTTCAGCAAGATCTTGAGCCTTGCTGAAGCTGAAATTCAAGTCAGCAAGCAGCTTAAATAAACTATATGGTTAAATGTATTATTTTGTTAAAATACCTTGTTTCTACTCTATGCCAGCTTGGAGGACTATTTACCTCTCCCACCAGTTTTTGCTCTTCAACACACACAAATTTTATTTGCCCTTCTTCTATCTTTATTGGAATTAAAAGAGAAAAAATATCTCTCTTTTGTTGCTGGTTTTGTTTGATGTGAAGATACTTGAAAAATAGCAGGCTGTCCATGGGAATACGGTCCAAGCAAACTGGCTCACACTTCTGTTCTGGTATGAAGTTACACAAAGAGGGCTGGGGCTGTGGGGCAGGTCTCGAAAGGACTTTTGTTCCAGTGTTTGGGCAGAAAACTGAAAACATCCTAGGTCAGCCTGAAACAAACTAACAAACAAACAGAGACATCATTTTGTTCCCCAGACCGGCAAAAAATTGTGTAAGATCCTAACAAAGGCAATCCAGAACTTTCCACCTACACTCACCAAAGAAGGCATTTTAAACTTATTTTTAAAAATAAAAGAAGAAATTTAAAGATGAAAACCAGATGCCTATAAACCAAATCAAGAAGCTGGCCAACCTCTCCCGACTCTAAATGAAAGTCAAGTTTTGCCAGCTTCACTGGTTGGTTATACTGCACTCTGATTTTCAGCCTCAAACGCCTTTTCAGTGTCCAGTTTCCTGTATACACAAGCAATGCTGCAGGCCTGATAGAGATTGCCTCTGACATATGGATTATCCAAATATTATGTTGCTCACTAAGAACAGTAAAAAATTTATTTCATTCTTTTCTCTGAGCTAGACAAATATGAAGAGGGCAATATTTCCTACCTCTGGGGAAAGCCCTAAAAACCACGACACTATCTAGGGGGCAGCAGACCTGAATTAGTACTTTTTTTTATATGTACAAGCTCATTATAGTTAGACAGCAGGGAGAAAGAGAGATGACAAGGAGACAAAGTAGAAAAGTGCCATTCAGTTCTGACATTTAAAAAAAAGGAATCTCAGCAAACTTGCATTAGGATTTCTTAATTATTTCTTTGTTCACTTGCTCCTTGTAGTCCGGCTTCAGATTTGGACTTGGGAAATGTGCCTTAGGTTACAGTATAATGTTTCCTCCTCCTGTGACAGCATCTCTAGGTCAGTGAGGAAATTTATCTTCTGACCATGCTCTGATGACTATTTTGCATGACTTTGGAAAAAACTCACTTCTAAGACCCTCTAATTGCAAATGGAAAAGCTCAGTGGACAATCTACAGCTTTGACAGTCAATGATTTTTTAAAAAATTCTAATTAATGTCTGAATGCAGAGATTCACAATGTTGTTGTTTTAAAAGCACTTGAGAACTTTAGAAGAAAATAAATTTACACAGTGAAATAAACCATACAGAAGTTTTTATACTAAGCTTTAAAGACCTTTTATGTTTATATCCTCTATAAATTCTGTAACAAGCATTCCGTAAAACAAAGCCAAAAGCCCATGTAAGGAAATGTACTGCTTCCATAGGACAGTGTTATGTTGGTGCAAAACCCAGATGTTCTGACACATCAAACAACCCTGCTAACCTCTCTTCTAACTGCCCTGTAAACTCCCTCTTGTAAGCTGGATAACTTCTGAAAACTTTTGCAGTATAAGGACCTAGCATGAAAGTGCTAATGTTCAGATCAATATTAATTTAATCCACTGGCTTTAAAAAAACAAAAACCACATAACAGCCTAAAAGTTACAGAAGTGTAATATGTATTAGAAACTACTTATGAGCCAGCTCTTTATGTTTTAACCAAATAACTGGATAACAGTAAAATAAAAAAGAAATCAATTGATTTCTTGAATGAAGACAGTTTGTCAGCTTTAGTGCTCACCACCATCTTTGTTATACAGCAGCTAAGCTGTATATCTGGAAAACTGCTGGTAGATCTACACCTCCTGACTAATAAATGTTATTAGACTAACCAAAGAAACTGTCAGATGCTACAAAACGGTTAATTTTTGGCAGTAGCAAAATAATGCAGTGTGAACTAATGTAAGCCAATGTTTAAGCTACCAGTTTTTGCTCACAGACCTAGATTGCTCAGAGGAAACAGGAGAAGTGGACCTTAACTTAGCAGGTGCCTTTTAAAAACACTTATTCAGGCCCAGTTATGCTGACTGAATGTTATGCCTTTACTACTGGGGCAGTTTCTTTCACTTACAGAATGTGGTTTAACCCTGCCCAAAGGAAAGCATAATTATTCAAAACACATTCGTATTCACAAGAGTTGTTATAACATGCATTCTTAGTAAATATTTGTTTGGAAAAGGAGATCTAACTCATGTTTGAAGTGGTTCCATGATTAAAAATAAGACCCAAGAGTTGTTTTTAGTTTTTCATCAAAGATGGCCCTGCAGAGATCCAATGCTCATAATGCACATAAAAAAGTGACAGAAATTTAAACAAAGTTTATTCAGGGGAAGGGTTTGACCACACAAGAATTCGAATAACAATAGCCACTTGTTTATTCGAAAAGATTCATTTCAAATGTTGCCTACAGTAATCACCAAAACAAAAATCCTGTTCAGCCATCAGAGGCCATAATGAAAAACAACCAAGCAGAACATGGATGTTCTACATTTGGCTTCAGTTTTCTCTGGAAAATCACATTAGATATAAGTTTTTTAAATAAAAGGCAGGATTTATCTATGTTGTCTCAAGATTTATTAATTAAGTGATAATTTAAAGATTTTTTCCTCAAAAACTCTCATTAGAAGTTAGGAACAGGTGATTCAACAAGAACAAAAGAGACTTAACTCTGCTATCCAAGAAATACCACATACAACGTGTACTCTGTAGAGTATCTTCACCACTTACTAGCCCAAGCACTTACAAAAATATACCGAGCATCATGGAATTATTCCTGGAAATGTTTCATCACATAAAATAATTATCTATGATGGCTGAATTATTTTCCAGTAGGGCTCTACATGTTGAAAATTAATGTGCATTATTTACCAGTTTTCATAATAACAAGCTGCCTCTTGAAACTGGGAGAAGGTCCGAGTTCATAAAATAGGACATTCCTAACCACATCCATCTCCAAGGCAAGGCAACAAGAATAAGTCCCTGAGGCGGGAGCAAAACAAGACCTTTTTGTTCCAATTGCCCTTCCACATCAATCCATCAGAAGAGAAAAACTTAGTATTTTCTGACCTACATTCTAAGGCCCTCAGTTTTACTCGGAAAATAACTTAAAATCACGGGTTTGCACCCAGGAATATGCTGTAATTTAATTAAAACTTGTCATTTCTTATAGGAGTTACTTGTTCATATGATATTAGATCAAACAAGAGCTAAACATCTAAAACACTGAGGCGTTTTAGACACAATCTCTCTGCAGCCAGTTTTGAAATCTCTCTCTTCGACCTAGCTGCTCTTTGGTTACAACACGCAGACTCAGCTTCTGTACTGAAACATGAAAAGGTGAAAATCCCCACTAACAGTTTTCGTAATGGGCATCAAATTGAACATTACTCACC
Organism: Oriolus oriolus; assembly: GCA_013400235.1. Lineage (NCBI taxonomy): Eukaryota > Metazoa > Chordata > Aves > Passeriformes > Corvidae > Oriolus > Oriolus oriolus. Next base: position 553,478 of record VXBT01011977.1, on the reverse strand, counting down.
AGCCTTGCCCATGACTGCTATTGAACACATTTGTGATCAGTGTTGGGATTCTAGTGCAGAGTCCTACAAATTTCAAGAGAAAAATAGAGAAGGAAGAAAAATAGTACCGTCTTCCACAGCCTAGACTGGATGTTTGATTGATGTTAACAAGGCAACAAAATGAAATCCCTTGCCTGCCCATCCTTCTAGTTAAGCTTCTCACGACAACAGGCTGAAAGAAATTTCTGAGGGAAAAATTTCATTGGATAGGAACATGTGTGCAGACTCTTTGAGACCATCAGAAGAATGACAGGAGAGCACAACTGGGAGAAACTGCCCAGGGAAGCAAAGATGTTCTAAAAATTATTAGGTGCAAACAGCATCCTGAAGAGTTTATAGAAAAAGGCAAAAGCTGAGGTGCTATAGACAAAGAATGGAGAAAAGGACAACCAATATATTCTGCAGGTAAAAGGCAAGTAATTAGTATTGAGAACATTCAAGGTATTCTATGCTTAATGGTTTGTTATCTTAGGGGTTGGGAGGGGATTTTCTGGTTTGGTTTGGGTTTTTTTTCATCTAGTGAACTTCATTAGCCTGTTTTAGGGGCTTTGTTGCAATTGGCTCTGCAAGAAAGAAATTCCCTACTTTATGCCTTTTGTTTCCAGAGAATTTCTCATTCTGATTCTTTCTGGTACAATTTATACTGAGGTCACTTTCTCAGAAGTACAGAGTTCCTAATGCTAAATGGAAAGTCTAATGACTTCATTAAATAATTTATAATGGCTTAATCCCCTTTTAAAATTAGAAATATGTTTTTAAATCCTGAAAGTACTGATTGGTAGGCTGGTAGAAAATAAACCACAGTCCTCTTGCAACAGGTATTTTGCAGGAGAACCGCTACTGATTTTATTCTATGTCCTAAATGCAAAGGAGCTTAGAGACAAAATAAACTATTTCCCATAAGTATAATTTATAAGGAGTATCTCTATTCAGTAAGAGATAAAGAATATCTAAATAAAACATCAGTTCAACAAATTTTTTTCCAGACACATCTTATTTAAATTTAAATTTTAGATGGATTTAAAATAACAGCTTCAGTGGAAAGCAAATGTTTTCATCTGGGCATCAGTGAAAATTTAACGGTCCCCTTGGGTTTGCTAATAATGACAGCAGCTTTTTGTTGTTGTTGGGTTTTTTGACTGGATCAAAGCCAAGTTACATTTTTTCAAGAAATTGTGGGGTTTTTTTCTTGATCTGTAACGAAAATTTTCCCCATCTGGGACAAAAAGCCACAATAAAAGTTGTATGCATTACTGTCAAATTCAAGGGTGAATACACAAGATAAAATTTTTTAAGTAATAATGTATGTAAAACTATCAAAGCTAAGCAGTAGTGAAGATAGACAAAGTCACTCCTTGGGCTTTCCTTTGCAATTCCATGCCTGTGCCATATTAACATATCCACAGAAGGCTGCAGAGACAGTTCCTAGTTATAAGGCAAACAAAGATTCAAGATATGATGTGTTCTCAGCTGCACTATAGGGGGAACTTTTTGTTCTGTTACAGTTCAAGAGTAAAATTCAGCTCTCAGCTTGAGTGGATATCTCATGGGCTTCAGAAGGATGGGCTTCAGAAGGAATTGTACCTGTTAATGCCAAAGCTTCCTATGGCCAGGGACATTACGCATGTCAGAGAAGCAATTGTAACTATGAATCAAAAAACCCAGGGGAACTTCAGCTGAATGCATTGGGCAGGAAGGGACTCTGCTGGAAAGTTTTTAAAGTGAAACATTAAACCAGCTAAATCATAACACTTGCTACATTCACCACTGGTAGCTATGATAATAAAATAACTTCTGTTTAAATAACCAACCAACCAACCCTTTTCTTGTGTCAATGTTCCTCCAGCCTTTAAAATAAAAAATCATACTTGCTTGTTTGAGCACAATTACTTTTATGAAAGCAAATTATGTGTGACGTCCTATCTAAGCATTTGATAAGATTCTTGTCTGCAGCAAAATGGCTCTCTGCTTTACAGCAGTTTTTTTGCAGAAAAGCACAGATCTTCTACAGTCGGAAAAGGCATTACTGCCTTCAGTTTTCCCATAGTGCAGCCCTACATGCAGATCATAGTCACATCCATGCTGGCAGTGTTTCTGGTTACAGGTAAATTTCCATCCTAGGAGTGGCCATGTACAGTAAAGTCTCCTGCACCTATATTTAATCCATACTCAGAATATAATTCCAGAACATGATATCTCCAGCAACAGAATTTCTGTAAGCATTTCCCAAGTTAAACCCATTAATAATCCTTCAGATATTAATTTTCTTCAACTTTCTACACCTTACCCATGAGGGAGCAGTGGCACATAACATCATACTTTAAAAAACATGTGACTGACACAATACAGAAATGACAACTACGTGTGCAGCTGCAAGGTGCCTTGGAAGCATTCCGAAATCATAACCAACCAGAAACCCTACTTGGGCAAGCAGCAGCTTTCAAGCCACCCACAAAACACAAAGCCCCACTACAGGTAAAAGGCTGGTGGCCGTGGATCCATCAGCCATCACACTCCCAGGCTCCACACAGAGCCAGCCAAAGCTGTGGATGGCACACAGCTGCCTGCACTGAGTTACTATCCCCAGCAAACATTTACAAGCAAGGGAAAACATTCCCTGTAGGTTGCTTCTCTTCCATGACATCCACTTTGAGGTCTTCTGCCTGCCGGCTCATGACACTCGTACTGTCCAATTTCATTCTTATGATCACCATGAAAAGGGCTCTTCATAAGCTGTTAATAACTGAATATAGATGGTTTTACCAGCTTCGGCTTCTCAGTATAGTGTCTTCACCTAAAATTTTCCATTTCTTTACCTCAGCAAAATACAGACAAATTTATCAGACAAAATTAGGTGAAGAGCTATTCCAGTTTTATTTCTGGTGATAAAGCATGAGCCATGAGGGATTACAGAGTACATCTCAGTGGCTCAAAAAGACATGGCAGGCAGGTATGAAAAGAAACCTTTTACAGTAGAAATAAGGTTTAGCAGTAGTTCTTCACGCTGAATAGAGGCTCAATGGCAAGAACATCCTTTTATTATAAAATATAAGAAGGTCAGAACCTAAGCACAAAATAGCAGAGATATTTCTGGCTGAAATGACTAGAAAATGGAGAGGAGACTCCTGTGGCATGGATATTTCTAAAGTTTTTTTATTTTATTCAGTAATGCAATAAACATATTTAAATTTTTTTCCCTGACTGAAATGCAATAAATAGAACCGGAGATCTTAGATCATATTTATTTCTCCTACAGGAGACTTCACTTCCAGCCTAACAACTCATGGAAGAAATTAATATAATTTGTGTAAAATGCTACCTCTAGAAAGGGTATTCGCATGGGCTGAATCCAATAAAAACACACTGCTGTCTAAGCAGTGATATATTTGAGCAGATGTATAATGCATTGGGATATGTTTGATCACGGACTTTAAGGATGTTATGGCAAAGCTTCAATTAAATATAGTGACTTCATCTCAATCTTTGCCAATTTAGCACTTCCACAACATTTATTAGGGGTTTGTGATCTGACATCTGCTAACTAGTTACGGTCCACTGGCCAATGGAAATCAATGTCTCAGTTCTGAAATTACGTAGGAAATTCTCCAGCTTCAGACCAAACAAATTAAACTCCCCCACTCCCCACCCCTAAAATATCCCTAGAACAGAATAATAACTTAATATGAAAATTATTGAAAGATGATCAAGTACAGAGAAGCTCATGAAACTGACCTATCCAACTCATCATGTGGAGCAATACTGTGCAGTCCCTCAACCATGTGGAGCAATATCCCTTAATGGATGGGATAGATATAACCATAAAATAAGTATGTTTTGTAGTTCTCAATAAAATTTCCTCAGAATAACTCCTCCTAAAAAAGAAATAGATACATAGAATCTGGCACTAGACTAAAGGATAAACAATATAGTAGTCTAATAACTTACAAGATTTGCCAAAAAAATAAAAAACAACAAACATTACTGGTTTCTCATATGACTCTCTGAGCTCTTTTAGTGTTTTTGAGAGTTAGTTACTTAGTTATTGATTGGGAAGCAGGGGGGGAAACAGCTACTGTTTTATTCTCCCCTCTCCCACAGGAGGTAAGCTTTAAAATTGTTTTAAAACGTAATTCTATTCTATAAATTTTTGATACCTGCAGCTTACTTCCAAATCCAGGACAGGAATAACTATTCACTATATCTTGCATTGATGATCCTTGATTTTACCATCTGCATCTAGAAATTGAATTCCTGCTTTTTTTAATTTGTCTTTTAAATGTTTTTCTGATTGTCTTGGTATGAATCTGCATTTAAGTTTCTTGTTAGCCAGACACATTTTTAAACTTCTAAGTTATAGTCATTGGCATTAATTATTTAAATTCCTCAGAACACTTGTTTAGCTTTGTCTTCTATTTTGCAGTACTGTTCTAACACTTTCTTACAACCAGACTATATTCTGCCCAGCATAATTTCTTTATGTCTTTTTGTGCTTCTTATGACTTGTCTAATTGGACATCAGTTTCCATGAATACTTTCTCTTTTGAATTCGTGGTCCTTGTCGCTTACAGCAACAAGGCATAAAATTTTGGGAAGCTGTTCCTTTTAAAGTTCCAAATATATAAACTGATTTGCATGAAATGCGGTCACTAGTACCTGGGTGACTGCTACTTCTAAGGCAGGGATTAACTCTTTTCCATCTTCCCCATTGAGGTCAAGCATTTGGTAACACTCCGGTGGATACCAATTTACAGAATACCAATATTTAGAGAACATCAAAGGAAAATTGGCTTCTAGTCAATACAGGACCTAAAACATCACCTAAATTTAATTCACTGCTCAGGGGGGTTAGCTGAAAATTTTCCAAGAGAAAAAAAATTAAGAACAGTTTTAAAAACCAACCAGTGAACCAAAAAAAAACCCTAATCAATCCTAAAAACCCCAACAACTTTCCAGGATTAGAGTGTTTTACTCTGAAGAATTAAGGGACAGTGGATTCAGGACAGGGCCCAAGAAAACCATTGCTCAGGCTACTCTTGGGCTCTGACACTTGAGCAGCCCAGGCATTCCTTCTGGCCTGCTCTTCTTTTTTGATTTTTTCACAAGTTATTTGACTTGAGGCTATCTGTTGCAAAGCTAATCTGAAGAATCCAGGACTAGCCTGAAGCTCTGTATCTCTGGTGGGCAAGAATTTTTGCTTGACAGTGGACGTGCTGCAAATTCTCCTTGAATGAGGTCATCCAGGACTTGAAGTGAAAGATTTCAGGACTTCCTACTGCCCACGGAAAAGTTCACAGAGATAAACCACATGAGAATGCCAGTTTAATAGAACTATTACTGCAGATAGTTGGACAGCCAGAGTGTATAACAACTTTCCTTTAGGGAAGACCATGCATGCTAGATGTCTTCAAAACAAAGTTTTCTTGGAACTTCTGGCTAATTTCTAGCAGAAATTAGAAAAATTATGGCATCCATAAAGTTCAATCTAAAACCATCCAAGCAAAATTTTAACGAAAATTAGAAGATTAGAAAATCTACTTTGCATCTCTCAACAAGACTGCAAGATCCAAGATGCTTTTTTGTTGTTTTTTTCCCCCAGATATTGATGGCAGATCTTTCAGAATCAATTTTTCCTGTTTTCTAGTGACCATTTGGGTGCCCGTTCTTAAGCAGCCAAACTTGAGACACGTGCTTTAAATACCAACAGCCTATCGATCTCCATTTTTCCTGAAAAACAAAGCTCTGAGTTATCAGGGTTGCTTGTAGCCTTAAAGTCCAGAAGCTCTCTGTTCATTGTTCAGTCAAGAGGCAGATTTTAAGGCTAGGTGAAATATAATCCATGGAAAATCTTTTTCAATAATGTGGATACAGTTATCTTCCTATCACCTTTTAAGTCTTGGTTTTATACTTCATAACCTGGTCACATGTCAGACTGGCATGGTGGGGCATAACTGATAACAAAAAAAAGGAATTTGTTAGGAGTTTAAAACTCCTCTCCTGTAGAGAGCAAGAATAACCCAGACATTTCTGAATGGGAAAGATGACCATCTATTTCATGCAAGATATAAACACTTGAGTTGCATTAAACATGAATATTTAATGTAGAAGTGCCATTAATTTATTGTTGAAACAATCATATACACACTTATTACTAATAGAAAGTCAGTGCAAAAATAGTTGTGCATTATTTCAAATAGGTAGGCACACTTTTTCCTGAGACATCTGCATTGACAAATGAATTCTTACATTTGATACTGATTGTTGGATAGTGAACTGAGATTTAAGTGTTTGCTGAGATAAGCTGACATGTGAATCTGAGGCTTTACATGTGCAATTCATTTATGTGGCCTCAAATTTTCAAGGGAGAATTATTCAGGGAAAAACTGCCTGAAAAACATTCTTCAGGCAATCATTTTAGTTCCTTGGGAATACATAAATGATACCATAATGTTCAGATATTACTGTTCAGATGGCCTAGAATTACTGATCCAGGCTTTATAGTAAAGAGAAGAGTTATGTCTGTCTGACCTAGAAGCAGAAGCTCCTTTAGACTTTAAAAATTCTCTCTTACCAAGTTACACAAACACAGATGATTTGGCTTCTGGATAGTGAAGGACAGCCAAAGAATACTGTACTCAGGGACTTCGGTGTGGGGTGGAGTTAAAGTACACAGAATACTGCTTTTGCACTGTAGTGGAGCTAGCTCTGCATGGGAGGATGGCCCTGGCAAATTCTGCAGGAAGAGATAAAGCCTACTTGCATTGAAATTCTGTGAAAGATGTTGCCATTTTGCATGAGTTTTATGGCTGCTTTCAGCTTTTGATCCATATGTCTTAAAAATCCAATGGAATGGCCAAAATTGTCAGTAACATATTGATTTCGGAATGTCTTAAGGGAGACTTTTTTCTAGTCAAAACTAAGCACAACATAAGTGCACATTAATTTGCTATTTAATTACCTAATAATATGCTACGTTTCTAATACTCTACATTGCCATACCTAACTGTGGACAGAATTTTGTTAAGACTAGGTATAAGGTAGCTTTAGAAACTAAACTTTAAAAAAAAATTGTCAGGCTAAATGAGCAAAATAACTCCATGATAAACAAAACACAAAAGTCCCTGATTCCTCAGAGAAAACTTGCGTTTTGTGAAACAAAATAACAGAACGAAAAAGCTTTTCTCTCCCCAACTAAGCAGCCAACACCACTTCAAAAGCTGTATCAAGTGTCAGTACACCACATTAATAGGCTGCTTAAAAAGACACATGGACAAGTTACGCAGCTCCTTGTGGTCTTGTCTTGTCAGGAAAAAAAAGCGTGTCTTCAAAATTTTTGAGACTGTCTGGAAGAAATAAATTTCAATTATTTATCTCTTTTTTGTGTACTGGTATTAAGCCAAATATAATTTATTTCATGGCTCATAAGCCATTACTCAGCTAAGTTTTCCATCACGGGAGTAATTTAATTTCTTGGGTGTTCTGTGTTACAACAGATTTAATTTTACTGTGAAGTTCTTCAGTGGTAACAAGAGTAAAACCTGTTCATAGCTGCTAGTGACAGACACTAAATGTAGGTCAGAGCAGCTGCTGGGGTAGATTTCCATAACTTAATTGATATAAATGGAGCTACTTTACTGAGTGGTCACTTCTGAGTACTTTCTGGTCTTTGAAGAATTGAAGCTGACAACATTGACAAGGTGACCAAGTTAAGCTCATACCTAATGATCTTAAAATGGTTCCTGTTCATCTACAACTCATTAAGTTATTGCAAAACTATTTAGAAAATTTAAATTTAAAGCTATGTACTGTTTTTCAAACAACAGTTTTCAAGAAATTACAAAACACCAAAAACACAAATGTTTAAATATCAGACTTCTGAAGTTTCATTGTACTCTCTTTGCTTTGATACTAGCTACAATAAAATGAATAATGTTCATATTTCCCCCTTCCCTTTGTCTTTTCAAAATCTCTCCATACTTTCAGTACACAATGGCAAAGTTTCAAAAGTGGCTTTTTTCCACTTTTTCCCATAATTATTTTTCTAAGCTTGGCAAAGTTTTGAAAAGTCAAAATAAAAGGCAACATATACACAACAGTCGCAGATGACATATTTCCTTCTTTTTTTAATGAGGGAAGAAAGGGAAAACTAAAGTTAAAACTGAAAACACAGGGCTTTGAAGAAAACATGAAATTCTGTACATTCTACTGTATTTTCCCACTAAAAAATAGAATTAAAAGTGGTATTTATCAAGATATTTCCAAAAAATAAGCCTGTACTATTCCATGAAAAAAATGCTGTTACTTTTTCAATTTGATGTAATTTAGTCTGAATTATTCCTTATCTATTCCTATCAGGAAAATATTCCTGAGTTGCTATGAAAACCAACCACATACACCAGAAAAATTGAAAATTATGACTATATCAGTGTCAAGATGCAGTGGTAATCTGTGAACAAGATACTAGTCAGTCAGGTAGTTGATCAAATTGTGTGCTTGATCCCTTCATCGTTTGAATTTTAGTTCTCACTTGCTTAACTAATGATAAGATGAAAGGACATCAAATAATTTTTCCGTAACTCCAGCAGAAAGAAATTATTCTTGTACATAAAATATTCCCTATTTAATTTTAAGGGCAGCGCCTTACTTCTACTTGTACGTAAAATATTCCCTATTTTAATTCTAAGGGCAGCACCTTTATGACTCTTGCTGAATTTTAGGCACTTGCCTCAGTTGCACTACTGGAAGCTAAGAAAATACCCATTCTTTGCCGCGGAAATGGAACACAATCTGTCTGCCAGGGATTTGAATTTCCAGTGCCAAAAGCCATCATGCCTTTTTTACAGGAATCCAGTACAGAACTCCAGTTTGTGACCAGTCTACTCTGCAATGAAAGGTTTATACTGGGATTTATTCAAAAGAGAGAGCATGGAATTTTGACACTTCATCTGCTGTGACACCACACACAGATGTGTCACCAGCATACCATTACAGATGCACTATTTTCTGTTTGAGCATCACAAGTACCCAAGTGTGTATACACAAAAATTATATTTGTCCTACCCTAAAAACCCAGTAACATAGATAATTTGTGGCGTAAATAATTTCAGATTTGTCAAGGTACTAGTAAAGCTGTGTTGAGGAAGAAAGCAACATCTTTTAGAGTCATCAAATGAGCTAACAATAGAATTACCAAGAAAAGCAAAAGACCATTCTATCTTTCCAGTCTAGGCCCAAATGGAAGTAACACTACTTTTTCTTTCTGTCCAGAATTCTGTCATTAAAAAGGAGAACTGCATTAAAAGAAGATAGCACTTGCCCTCATTTGGACAGCAGATTTAAATTAAAAAACAGTTCTTGCTATAGGGCATAGAGCCATCAGCATCTCTGGAACTATTTATACGGATTGCAAGAGGAAGAGTAAGCTGCTATCCACCTCTTCTGCTCAAACATTTATCAAATGATGAGCTAAATGCCTAACAACATGCTTGTCTTCCCCGTAGCAGATGTGGAGACGGTGTTTTCCAGATGCATGATTGTGAGCTAGAGAGGAGACTCAGCTGTCCCAGTGGGCTATTGTAAAGGAGACTGAATCTTTTGTCTGTGGCAGTGCTTAAGTCATTCTGCAAAGGAAAACAGTAACATTCTCTACACAGAAATGCTGAGACCTTCACCAGCCATTTCTAAGCACGGCAGCACAAACCTGGTGATGATAGCTCTACGTCTTCTGACAGAATGTTGTTCTAAACAAAAATGCCAGTTCCTTGAAAATTAACTATCTCACAGGAATATGTCTTTCCAACAAAATTCCTGTGAAAAACAGACAGATCTGATCGTAAATGTACCTGGTTTCCTTCTAGATTAGCTCCTCTATTCCTCTGGCAAATTACTCAAGACTCAAAAGTCTAAAAACAAGTTTCTAGCTCTTGGGCTTCAGAATTGCTCAAAAGATGGGCTTTCTAATATCAAAAGTGCTCCATAAGGACCATTGTTCAAACCCTTCCTGTACTACTCCTGTTTTCCCAAAATCTTGTAAAAGCAGCTGAGAAAAATGTTTTGATTTCCTCAAAACAAAATCTTGGACCTTCTACTCCAGCTGAAATGTCACCACCTTATTCCAGAGTTCGGTTTGAGAAGAATTTTTTGTGCATATGTGTATAATTCAGGAAACTGACTCTGGTTCTGAATTAACCTAGAATCCTAGACCATTCTCAAAATGACTGGGAGTGCTTAAAATATGTCTTGATAGAGTGAAAAAAAAATTCCTTAATTCATATGTTTAAAAATCTGAAATGTAGCTGTCATAGAAATCCTTGGGCCTGGAAGACTTCAGCTGCAGGCTCTCAGCATACTAAAGGCCTCAGAGAGATATAAAAGTTGCCTTCAAAATTTGTTCATGCTTCAGTGCATTATAAATGCCTCTCTTTACTCAAAATAACAATATAGCAGAGGGTTTTAGGCAGAAATCCAGATTGAAGTTGCAATAAAAAGTCAACGTTTTCATAATACTCTGTCAATTCTTGATAAGCACATTTCTTAGGGATTCTTGACAATGTGTAGGAACACAGAAATACGAGATTGGTTCAATGCACATTTTATTTTTAATCATTGTCCAACTATAAAGCTATTTTATATATGCAATATATCATACCTCTTTTCTGGATAGATGATCCTGTCCCTTTTACTTCAGGAAAAGTTATATAGTGCACTCTGTAGGATACAAATTGAATGTGCAGCAAGACAAAAATAAAAGGATCAATATTATCATTTCCCACAGATTTATAAGGATTTAAAAGTAATAGTTCTTTCAAAACTGGAACAGAATTTAATAGCTTAGAGCAAAATGCCTACATGCTATTTGAAACCTTGCTGGTTTGTGAATATTGATCCAATATAATTTTTGTATGTGCTTCTATGAATAATTTATAAATGCCTCAAGCAGTAGCTAGATGCTTCTGATGAAGAAAAATAAGACTGTGAAATATATTTTAAATGGATTGGATGCTGAAGTACAAGGTTAGCTCCAAGTGTGTTCAAAGCCTGGGCATACTCAGAAAGTGTCACAGAGTATTCATTTAATATGTGAGATCATTAAAAATATGGCAGCAAAGAGTCTAAAGACATTAAGATGCGAATGAGGGGTTTTGAAACCTCTTGCCCCTCTGTTTAGGAATGCAAGGACAAAGCATTCGGATACGATTCCCAAGAGCAACCTTCAGTGATGCAGCGATGAGAACTGCATCTGTAGTGATGACAGCAAAACCTGCCTTCAATAAGCACGCTTTATAGAATTAAATATTACAGCAAACCCCAAAAGACTCCCAGCATCTTAAGCACTTCTGAACTGGTCAAAAGAAAGAGGGACAAATTTGCTAAACACTGGAACTGAGACTGCCTACCCCAGCCTAGATACTCTGAGTGTATCTGCACTGCACAATGCTGTATGACATATGAGACTCTCTGAGCCTTTTTGGCACCAGGAGTGTATTCTGGTGCTCCTGCATGGCACATACAACAGCCAGCTACCTCTGACTCCCCACTGGCATTGCTAAACTGCAGTGCTATGCTGGGGGACCAAATGGTTGCTGTCAGGCTAATGTCACTTCCATGACATTTGTTCCAGTTTAAGACAAAATGGCTGGGGAAAACCAGTTCAGGAACCTAATAACTGTAAAATTTTCCTAAGCATCTGGTGCAAAACAAAAAGAACCAGGAAGAATCCTGCCAAGTGCTGACCTGAACCACTGTTCACCTGCTACCTGTGCCTACATTTGTTGAAACACTGTAGTGGCTTTGAGCTGCATCTACGCTGCCACGATGGAGTATCACTTTCCCATCTCCACAGCCACCCAATGTATTTCTCTTCCTTTGTGTCTGGACTCCACTCTGAGGGGAAATACAGAGGCAGCACGTTAAGGAAATGCAGGTGCTAACAAGAAGATAATACACGCTGGTGACCTAAACATACAGAAGGTGTCAACACAACCTGCTGCAATTTGTTTTTTTCCAGCCTGTCCAAAAATAATATGGCAGTGTGTTTTAAAACTTGCTATGTCCTTCATGTCCCAGTGCAGCAGCCACAAGACCGATCCACCAGGTGTCTTCCCCTTACACACGCTGCATATCGTGGCCGCCAGAGACCAGAATCCTGCCCAACAGCTCTACCTGCACCTACAGGTTTCCTTCTAGGACCATTTCCAAGTGGCAAAATGAGAAGACATCAGCAGAGCTGACACACACAGGCTACTTCAACAACACCAGTGCAAGTCTGAAGTTGAAAGCCACATGTGGGCAAGAGATATCAGTCAGCAGTGGGGTGCAGCTCAAAATTTCCAAGAATTCCTGCGGTAGAGATGCAGCTTGTCATAATCTATGAGAATTTGTGTTGAGGCTAGAGGTCCACATGCCAACATCAGGGCCTGGAAGAGAGAGCTCTCTGGGTATTTCACCACTGAATCAGAAAACATATTTTTCCATTGGTAGAAAGCCACCTTCCTGTCATTCCACTCCTCTGAAACAATTTACGAGAAAGCTGATGGCCAAAAGCAGCAGAGCCAATGAGGTTGGATCCTGTGCTTATAAAACGAAGCTTTTAGAGACTCTCTGGGCTCTCCCACAGCCTTGTCAGTCTGTGCAGGGAGCAGGACCTGAAGATATGCACCTCAGACACATCCCTGACCTCTCACTGTCATGGTCAGCCCACTGAAGGCAAGAACTGCTCAGTCCTGGCGCAGCTGAGGTGCAGATAAGGATCTCCACTGCTGTGGGACCGCAGGAAAAAGGGAAGTAAAGGGTATATTTCTTGCTTGTCATACCAAAGGATACTGATCTTCACTGTGTGTTGTCCCTTATGAGGGAAGGTGCTACAGCAAGAAAACTGTTCCTGTCATAACCTCTATTTGACTAACACTTTTCTATGAGTGGCCTCCTCACAGACTTGGAAACTAAATTTACTAAGGTTTCGAATTTGATCTTAACAACTACTTTGAGTTGGGTTTTAAAGAAGAAGAAAAAACACAGAATAGGAAAATCAATATTAATCCGTTTTCCAGCTGAAGTGGGTTTTAGACAATCAAATTTCAATCAAAACCACAACTTGTATCTATAAAACTTAAAAAAAAAAATCAGACCTGTATAGGTACAAATACAAGTTGAATAAAGAAACATGGTATTTCAGATCACAAATGATTTGGTTTGAATTGTAAATAGCACAAGAGTCATGCATGGCTCGGTGCAAAAGGAGCTATTACAGAGCAAATTTAAAACCCTACCAGCAAAACTATGTATAAAGGAAATTTTGACAGGATTTAGCTAGCCAACGGACTTTCTCTACACCCATCAGCCAGAATCACTATTGGCCACACTCTAGTTGTCAAAATGATTATGTACTGGTGAAAGAATATGCCAATAATAACAGCTCGAGTAGGGCTAGAAACCATTACTACACCCTTTCGGCTGCTGAATGCACAAATACCATTAAAAGACGAATCAACTTACAAAACAGTAAATATTCATCTTTTAAAGGTGCAATATCACACACATCTAACTGAAGTTTAAAATTAGCTTTTATTTCAGCAAGTTTTCCACTAAAGAGACCACAGTTTGAGAAGGTCAGGTGTTGTGAATGTGTATAGATTGCCACATATGTCTACAGTATTTGTTTCTGCTCATGAGCTCTATCTTCTTCTACTCCAGAGACACACTTTCCTGTGATTTAATGCTCCTATTGTGTTCCAGAAAACTGCACATCTCCCAGGACACTAGGTTTCCAGATTCTAAACCTCAGAACATAATATTTATCAAATATGGATATAGAACAAAGAATTCTGAATGTAACATCAGGGCAGCTTAGCAGGAATTTCTCATTAGCAGCTTTAGAAAAGTGGAAAGGGAAATATGATTCACATTCAGTATTTACTCTTATATAAGCACCTTCTAATATAGCTTCTTTCTACCATATATTTGTCCTGATAATCTCAGTAGAGAAAGGAGTGTGTGCGAAGCAGATTGTTTTGATTCCTCATAAATTTAGGTAGATTTTTATTTTCTTTCTTAGATGCAGTTGAAGAGAAACATAGGCTGGCAGCTCAGTGGCCAGCTCGTGTATTGACTGCATGTTTGAGAACAAGATTGAAAAGGGATTACTTTTAGACTCTCAGACAGGAGGTATTGTAATGGAGGGGTCATGTTTCAACTGCACTCTTGTTCACATCCCTCCAGAGAGATCCAACCACCACCTGTAATGCTCCCTCGACCTCCAAGAACACAGGAACTTCTTATCAACAACAGCTGCTGCAGAGAAAGCCTAGAGACAGAGAAGGGACGTCCCCTTCTGTGTTCTGCAGAAGTCCCTGTGAAGTATTTACCGGCACTGGTGTCCAGATAGGACTACCACTCCAACAGTGCTAATTGCACAGCTGCACAGAGGCTGCTGAGGAAAGCAGGGCAGGACACACTAAATGTTGGTCTCTGCTTAGGATTTCAGTTCATTTTCTTCTGCCTTTGAAGAAGGGCTGGAGTGTTTCTATTAGCCAGGTTAATGTCCATAATAAGGAAAGTTTAAAAGTCAAAGCTACCAAGGACAGTCTGCAATGACAGGCTGACCAGTGCCATTTATATTTAGGGGCTTTGAAGACATGGTGCTTCAGCCTTCCTATTATCAACCACGACTATTTGCACAAGTGCTCTTAATAAAACTCTACCTCCAAATTCACAATAGCAGCTAATAAATTAGTGGCATAACATCTGCGTTATTTTTGGGCCTTTTCTACAAAGCTCTGTTCCTATAAACATAGTTGTAAGCCATTCTCACAGAGGCTAACATGAGAAAGAAAACAGGCACAAGTAATTATGGAGAAGCATCTGAAAAAAGTGCCAAATGCTATTGCAGCCCAGCATGCCTGTGTGGGAGAAGGTAACAGAGAGGGAAGCCCTGCTGAAGCCATTTTGCCTCAGTTAGGAAAGAACACTTAGTTACTGGTTGAAAAGTTGCACAGATGGGCTTCCATAATGGGAAAATCTGCACTGACATTAAACATTCAGGGACCAAAGTGCAGTGGACTTCTTCAGGGGGCAGGGAGAAAGAAGAAGAGTTCTAAAAAGGAGGTTCTGTGCAACATTTAGATTTTTTTTTTTAATTAGAAGACAGGAAATAGTTGCACATCCTCCTTTTCTTCTAATCATGCAATACGATGTTAAAGATTCAAAGTTGTACTAGGGGTTTTCTTACTTTTTCTTCCTTGTTTTTCATTGTGTCTTCAGTAAAAATATGATATCAATCATACAGAAAGCTTTTCTCTCAGAAGTGCTATTAAACATGGTATGGTTAGGAAACACATATCAGACACTGGTATTTCCACAGAAATAAATACATACTGAAGTAGTATCACAGAGCATTAGAAGGGATAAACTAATAGTTTAAGCAAGCTTCTGAATGTTTTTTTGAGTTTGGGTCTCTTTTCCTCACCTAATCTGTGTCAATAATGTTAACTAAAAACAGATCTACAAATATTTACCATGTAAAGCAGAAACACATGCAAGACACTTCAGAAAGCTCTGTTCAGCAATCCAATATTTGTTTTATTCAGTTCAACACCGATACACTGGGATCCGTGCCAAGGTTATGCATGTTGTTGAATGAATCCCAAAGTGTCCTTTTCCGCTATGTTTTGAATCCCCATTAGTATAGTTCACTGCAACAATAAACCTCACCCGCTTCTCACCCGTCTGGCTCCCTGTGGAGCAATACACACTTTGCTTGAGAACCCTCATCTACACAGAAACACACTGATAATGCATTCCCAGCAGAAGACTGGCAATCATATCAGGCAAATATTAATTAACACAAGTCATTTCAGATGGAAACAAGATTGCAAACACCTATAGCAGACAGGTTCTCTCTTTCAAAACAGCAGCAAACCCATCATTAGGTAGGACTGCTACCAAGAGGAGAATTTGACACAATTACTATAACCTTGAGGAAACCCAAGGCTGATGAGTTTTCCCCAGTTTCAGAAAATACAGGTGAAACCTATTTCATTAGTAGAACTGGATAGTTCTAGTAAGAGTGATTTTACAAGCAGATTTCATCAGCATAGAGGCAAATCCTGCCTCCTTCACATAGAAATAACAGCAGCAGAACTAGAAGAGCTCATCTTTTCAAGATCAGTATGTATATATCACACAGTCTATCCCATGCTCTGCTATTTTCACCACTAAGTATACAATAACTGACGAGCTGCCAACTAGCCTGTGGGCAAGGATTATGCTCTCCCAGGTCAGGCCATCCAGAAGTCCTAAGGATCCTTGACTGTTACAAGTCTTGCAATAGCAGAATAAGTTTATACTTCTTCTGCTCAAAAAATCTGCTCACAGAGGTTTATTTGCCTGCTATAAATATGAATGTTTCATCCCCCCAGTATGTTTCTGTGTTACCATCACTTATATTAATACATGATGCATAAAAAAACTTCACCTGTTGATATAAAAATTAACTGTCATAAAACAAACACACTGCAAACTCTTCTTTCTTTATAATAAAGAGAAACTCCACCCTCACCCATCCCTAACTTGCAACTTTTTTTGTTCTTTCATTTGAGAACATACGAGCTCCAGTACTCTCATGCCCCTTGTGAGTTCACCATCCAATTACCTATCATCACCCAGTAGTGATTCACACCCTGAAGTTAGATTTAGTAGTTTGAAAATTCATTTCCAGCAAAGTTCAAATGAAACAGGTCAAAGGGACACATCACTGGTAACTCTGAGAGCACAGATGTTTAGCAGAGACAAGTTTAAATTTCATTCTGGCAATAGTTTAGCCTTTGAACTCACAAAGAGAGTAGTCTGTTTAGCAAGAGAGTATTTGTGACAATTTCATTTTCATACATTTGTTTGAGTCAGCAATGCTTAAAAACAAGAGCAGTGTGTTACTTTTTTAAAAAAAGTGATAAATTACTTTGTAAAAGTAGTGTAGAAAATTAGTATTATATATACTAATACCCTTCCATACTTCTGTGTCAATACAAGACTTAAGTACCTGCTTATGTTTCTCAGCTAAAGAAATAAGTTACATGCCTTTGTTAGGAGACTGATGGGAAGGTGTAAATTAAAATTCAGAATAAAATATAAATATTAGTCACACTGAATAATTCTACCATGCTAATGCCGTAAGTCAAAGTGTTGAAGACACTCCCATAAAACTACAGAAATTACACTACACTATGACCTTCTATATCCTACAGACCCTAGCACTAAATGCATTATGACACTTACTCTCTTGTCTCTCACTTGATCTGTGGCTAAGGAGCATGGCTGGGTTTGAGAGACCTGCATCATATACCAGATGACATATAATTCTTTGGGGATCATGCCAGGCCTCTGTTAACATTCTTCCCACCCATCAACTGCAGCCCTCACTGAAATACTGGAATGCTAAATCTCTTGCGAACCGCATTGAGTTCCTGTGGAGAAGTTATTATGAGATGCACCTTCAAGGACTGATACCAGTTAATGAAACAAGAGAAGCCAAATTGAGGTAAAATTGTCCTTGCCAGAGGAGCATTTAGTCCACTTTGTAAATATTGACCTCTTTAATAAGCTCAAATAAAAAGCAAAGGATCCTTCTACTATTGTTCTGCATGTTTAAAAGGTCTGGTTTGCGTAACACAGTGAGTTTGCTATTACCTTTCTTCCCCCAATTAAAAACATATTACAATGTCATGTACATGAGATCAAAAATAATTCAACTTTATTTGAAAGTACTTATCTCACAGAAGATTGCAAAAAATTTTCTTATACATTGTGGCAAAAGTAGATTACTTACAAGGAAAATATTGAGTGTATTTAGTGTATTTACGCTGATTGCATGATCTTTGTATTTTGTTGTGAACGTACAAAGAAAGAGATTAGTATGATTCACTTTCCAAAAAAATTCAGGAGAGGATAAAGGGCAGGATAGTACTTCTTTCTCTAGCAACATAACCTGTGGAAAGGGTACAGCACTGATCATTAACTCAGGTTTGAATTGAAGCGGTTAGAATATTAAATTGGAAGATTTATTCTTAGAAAGTAAATTCAAATTTTAAATAATTAGAGGACTACTATTAATAGAGGAAACTGTGATGTCTTAGTACTCTAAAATCTGGAAACGGGAACACCTTCCTCATGCACTTGTATTCAGATATCTGCTCTGGTCTGTATACTGCCTAAGAATTTAAAGGATATAAACACATCTTATGCCTTATGCCTCATCTTGTGAATGGCACCTAAGTTCCTTTGTAATTTCAGGCAAAAAATTGAAACATCTGCTAGACAAAGCCAAAGTAGTTTTAATATTTTTGATTTGGTTTTGATTGTACTCCAAAATTCTCCTCCAATAACAGATATATTTTCTAACAACCTGGGAAAGCATTACTCTAGTTTAGTACCGGGATAGGAAGAAGGGGAAGGAGAAAAGGCAGGTTTGACAAATAAGGTTAGGTCAGTTGCTGGATAAAATAATATAAAATTACTATGGGGACAAAACTTTAAGCAAGGTCTGTTGAAATAGGACAAGGGGTAATGTTAAAATGAAGATGGGTTGCTTTAGAATAAATATAAGGAATATATTTTTATACAGTGAGGGTGGTGAAACACTGGAATACGTTTCCCAGAGAGGTGGTAGATGCCCATCCCTAGAAACATTCAAGGTCACTCTGGACTGTGCTCTGAGCAGCCTGATGTAGTTGAAGATGGGCCTGCTCACTGCAGGGGGTTTGGACCTTTAAAAGCCCATTTCAACCCAAACTATTCTATGATTTTGTGCTGTGCTGTGAATGTAAATATATAGCCAGTAACAATCAAACTTAGTGGCCCCAGAGTAAAGTGACCAGGCACAAAGCTTCGTATGATATTTCAGTCTTTGGATTTTTATCATACGGTGAAGTGAGATTCCAGGAAGATATCCTATGAGCTGGACATGAGGGTATTTGATTCAGTGCTTTTGAAGATGGAGTCTGCTTTCATGAGTAGCTTTTCTACGGGAGATTATTTCAATCTGCTATTAATTGCAGTAAACAGAGTATTTCTCTTCAGTTTTTGTGTTGAAATGGCATCAGATTGGCTGAAAGTGTTATGAATTCTGTGTTGGTAAGAAGAGGTGGAAGTTAGGTATTTTCCCGAGTTTCACCATTTTAGCTGTTAAACATAAGGAAACACAGAGGCCTAATGGTAATAGTTAATTTCTGACTAATTTAACATATATCTCATTTCACAAGATATTAATGTAAACCTGAGGGTGCAATTATACCCTTTAAAATGTTTTTCTTAAAATGAGATACTATTTAAACAAAGGAATATTAAGCATCAAAATTAGATTAAGCTGAACTGTTATAGAGTATTAAGAAAAAACACCAAAAAGCCAGCATAGATCTGATCCAGGGAAAAATGAAGTTCTGTGGCCACCAACCAATAAAAACTCTTTGGACTGTATATTTTTTACGAGTATTCTGGATTCAGAAGAATACCTCTGTTTCTCCTCTGCAGCCCAGACACTAATTGGAGTCCATTACCACTTTTTTCAACAGGAACGCTACAATGCCTTCAAAACTAAAACCAGCCTCTTGAAAGTTTCGCATTTCATTGTCGCTTTGTAGTGTGGTTTCAAATCCCGTTGCATGAAAGGCAGAACCATAAATATTAAAATGGAGCAATAAAATATTTTCATATATTCCATTACAGTCCTGGGAGGCAATGAAAATGCTGAACTTTACTGGTGTCAAGGAAATTCTACACCATACAGCACCTTGAAAGACCTGCTCCTTCTTTTCCATACATGTGGTAGTTAACTGCGCAAATCTAGTAGCCAATGGAAATTAGATGAATGTATCAAAATCTCATTAATACATATCATGATAAACAAGAAAAACAGTGAAACCAACAACTCTAAAAGAATACTTGTAGTTATGTGAATAAATTATCTGCTCATTGACCTAGTTTCAGTCTAGTAGAGAAATTCAGTCGTATCCAAGGGGAAAAAAAATAAAAATCAGGACTTAAATATACTCAGAACAATTTTTAGCTATGGCATCTTTCATCTCATTATTTCTTACTAACAGTAATCCTACATGTGAATACTTATTCCCTTTTATATGGAAAAAATATATACAGGGACACTAAGAACAGTAAATACAGATGCCAGTATCCAGGCCGTGACTGAACTATTTCAAGCATGAATAAAGTTTTCTCAGTTAAATTGTGCTAGGGACTCATTCTTTGAAGTTTCTACCACTACCTCAGTGAATCGACTTCCCCTTTTCCAAGGGGGGGGATATACAGTCTTACATAGGAGGCAGGATATACAGTCTTACAGAGGTGTCATAGAAAACTGGGGAAAAAATGTAAAGCACTTGACTTTTCTCTATCTAATCAGAAGATCTACTTCTTAAAAAAAAAAACCAAACAAAACCAAACAAAAAACCAAACAACCCAAACAGATTTGGTTGAGGATGATGTAAGAACATATTACAGAGGTTAGATCAATTACCATGGTTTACAGTACACCATCTCTTAATCACAGAACCATTCTTTTCTCATGAAGATGTTTTACTTCCTCAGAAAAATGAGAAAAAAGGCCCACAAAGTCAGAAAACATTTGAACACAATGGGATTCTAGCACTTTAGAAGGACTAAACTGTGATTACCTATGTGAGTAACCTGTAGGGGGACAATTCCTCCAACATGGTGCCCAGCAAAGTTGTCAGAAAGCATCAACCTAACAGATCTAAGCTAATAAACAAAATCCCACACACAGTAAGAAACAGACCTCGCAAGACTGAACTGAGTGCTATATTTCTGATTTTTGCAAATAAAATTGATAAGAAGACTGATTTTAAATACAAATACCGGGGTATAATATTCAATAATGCTGGCACTTCTACAAAATAGCATCACCAGTTGAAAGCACTGATCAAAATGTAACTTGATTTTTTTTGAGGTATTTACTAGAGAGACAATTCCCTCTAAATCAGCATTAGTTTGGAAAACTGGAGTTTGAATTAAAAAATAATACAAGCCAGTCTAGGATCATTTTAAAGTCCACTGTTGAAAAAATCTCCTGTAGGTTAGAAACAGAGAGGGAAGTTTGAGAGAATACCGAAGTGTTAGAGGGCAGTTGTTTAAGTTTAATCTGTCACATAACAGATGAAAATTCAGATGTCAACAAAATAAATAAGAAAGAAAGAGGGCTGATCAGATAAACAGATTAGTAGATCAATTAGACTCAGATAAGATGAAAACATTTAAATTTATGTTCCTAAGAGAATTATTTATCTTGGCAAAGGGCTGACAAAAGTTTCTAGAGGAACAATACAGAAAACCTGACATAGCTCCAGTTTCAAAAGGAAAAAATAAGACCAGATCTAGACTCTGTTCAGTTGAAGGCAAAATTATTACTAAATGGCATCAGAACTTCACACCAAGGCTATAAAATGTGAGGAAATCACATTATCCAGAGCAGACCTATTCTGGCATGCCATTCACTTTCTGACAAGAGGACTCATCCCATCTAGTTAAAGCCCAAGCACTCAGAGCTGAGTGGGAGCTAACGTTGAAGATGAGAGCTTCAATACCACTTCAGGATTTGGTTTTAATATTCAACTACCTGGCAGGCCCTGGAATCCACATCTCCTTGCCAGAAGCCCTGATCAGTAATACAAGACTAGGGAGAACAAGATGCAAAGGAAAATGTGGTGTATTAAATCCCACCAGTTCTTCAGACTGGAAGAAATTGTAAGAGAATTACTCTGAAAGAAATCCTGCAGTAGTATTTTTGTGGGGAAGTCAAGGGCTGAAAAAAGGGTGAATTTATATTAATCCAGGTTGTGAACTAAAGGATATAATGTGGGAGATGTGGTCAGGCTGAAACCAACTGAATATTTTTTGAAGTTCATTTTTAAAAAATAAAAACCCCCAGAATTTGTCTTCCATAACTTCAGTATTATATATAAAATTTAAGTTCCATTTTTATTTGCAATAATTAGTGTTCATTTTAAAAGCAAATTATACTTTCAAAACAAATACTTCAAAGATGCTAAATCAGAAAAAGACAGAATAAAACACAAAGGCTTTACTGAAATTGCATATTTTTTGTGGGATGTTGTTTTAATATTCTTTTAAACTAGCCATGGACTACCTACATCCTTTAGCACCGACTTTGTTACTGACACTGTCATTTCAATATAATAGCACTTTGGAGGCATTTTTCACAGCAATGTGTGGCAGAATACAAACTATAAATTAATGTAATCCAAGCCTTCACTGCTGACAGTAAATGACTCAAGTTTTTTCCCAAAGCAGAGTTTTTATCCTGAAAACAAAGATTAACTTCTGACCTTTATAATTAATCAGCCTTTAAAACTCTGGTAATACAAGGCATCCTTAAGAAAATACATTTCTTTCATCTCTGTGTGCTGGTGTTACATAGCTTTTCCTGGACAAATTGGCAACTTCTGACTCACTCATATTTATGAGAAAGACTCTGAGTAGGCAACTTCTAGCACTGGTTCTCAGCATTATATTTCCTCCTCTATGAAAATAAGGAAGTATATTACGTAAGAAAACAACAAAAGGGGAATAACTTATTGCCCTTTTGGGTAGTCTGGGATATTTACAAATCTACATCCTTGCTGACGCAGTAAGAATACAAACTAGTAATCTTGAGAGACTTACTGTCCCCAGGGCAACACTGTTTTTAATTCTTTTATTGTTATTTATCTAGTCATGGGACAACCGCAGACTGGAAGGACTCACTTCGGTTAATTCATGTTCCATCCGTAAATGAGCAGATAAAAGTTACAGTGAGACTTATGAAACATTTGCTTCACTTTTTGGAGGACTGTCAGCTGTTGCACATGCAACAGCGGTACTGAAAAGACGCAGATGTCATTTTGTTTCCTGCAAGTTCTTCCATTTATTAAAAGGAATATTCCCCCTCTTTCTTTGCTGGAGGAGCACTTTCATTCCCAGCCAGACAAGAGCCCTAGGTAGTGCTCAGCACCTTCTCTGGCTGCAGTGTCCTCACAGCAGAGGATTTCCTCCTTCTGTTAGTTGCCACGTTGCAATAGTGACTAGTATTTTCAAACATCTTCAGGAAGTGGGTGTTCAAACCAGGAGATTTTATTAAAATCAAACCAAGCAAAAATAACTATGCCCAACCCTTGCCAATCCTATACCTCATAGTTAAAAATCTAGAAACCCTGAAACTGATAAAAAACCAGGAGACAGTAAAGACACTATAATACTTTTACAGTAAAGCTCTTCGGTTTTTTAAGCAAGTTGAATCATTCTGAATGGAGCTGTGATACTTCAGTTTACCTGTTTGGGTTAATAATGCAGTCTTCTTTAGTATTAAGTAGAACACTCTTACCAACCTTTCTGCATGAAAATCAAAATCCGTCTTCCTTAAAAAGTGTCAGAAGGACACAAGTCCCACTGATGGTTCAAGCCCCCGTCTTTCTGCCCACTTCCACCACTATTCATTCAGATTCTGTATCTGAGTTTGCTCATCTAAGTCACGGTTGTAATACATGTATGAGATGAAAAGGTCAGTGTGAGTCATGCACATGTTTTAAAGTGTGGTTAGAGCTCTACACAAAAATTGTTGCACCAGTCTTTATTTTAGAAACCCCAAAAGGGCAAAAAGCTGCCATAATACTAGCAACAGTTGTTTCAGTTTTGTTCATTTCAGTGATAACAGTTTTCATCTGTAGGACTGAATCGCGGATGTGTGCTTGCTTTTACAGACTTTAGATTAGAATTTAATTTTTAACTTTATAATTGTGAATTGAATAAAACACTTATTAACTTACTCCTTTACTAAAATGAAAAAAAGGGACAATCCTGGATAAAAGAATACACGCCCTTTCCCTTTAGAATTGGCCACACCTAACTATTTTTGAGCAAAACCAAATGCAGTGCAAAATGCTTTCCCAGACAACCGAATTTCCCTGACTAACTCCGTACCAGCAAAATTACAATGCCCTTTGCTATTTAGAGAGTAATAAACTAGAACTACCTGAAATAAGCAGAATTGCTCATGATCATGTGACAGATAGGATGCTAAACTTTTGTTGCTTGTGCTCCAAATGCACACAAAGCAAATTCACAGCTTTTGCAAGCAGCAGCAAAGCTCACTCCTATCCTCCTGACTCAGAAATGACGTAGGTGATTTCCATGCTATTATTAAGCACAATGAATTTACTAAATCTGAATTTGCTGTTCTGAAAAAGTACTGATAAACCAAAACTTCAAATTCTGATAGTGTTTTTCATTTCCTTTAAAGTATCCAAACCACTAAGGATACAATGGCTATTCACAAACTTGGCTCTAAGGGAAATATTTCTACCTTTAATACTTAGGAATTTATTCCTATCTGAATAAGACCATCTGACATTTCAGAGACACCTCTGACCATACCTGTAGTTTTATAGCATTACTCTTCATACGACAAATAAGAGCTGATCCAGTTAGTGAAGAAAAATAAAAACAGCCCCAAAAAACTTCTACTCACACTACTGGTAAATGAATGAGGATCCCCTTTGACTGTTCTACATAAGCTCTGTTAAAAATCTTCACTCAACAAATTTCCCGTTAATAAAGGCACAACCTAAAAATAACAGATGATACACTTGAGAAATGTTGTGCTCTCAAATTAATCCATATTCCCAGTAAGATATATTCAAATGCAATTCAAACTGCTAAGATATATCCAAACATATCCGTAACCCACTTTTTATTGATACCTTTTAAAGGAAATGAAAATATTTTCCTTATACTCATGTTTATGCAGCTACAGTACTTTTGATGTCCAGATTACCAGAAAAGGTAAACAGTGCCAGAACAAAAATATCTACAAAAACCTTATATGATTTTGAAATGCCAGGTTAGAAATATAATTTCTGAGCTTTTCTTGTCCAAGTAGATTGGCTATTAATATCTAGCAATGTTAACATGTAGAACACACTGGTTGATATGAAATTTATGTACATTTTTTTCACAAGCAAGAGAACAAAATTATTTTTATCTAAAAAAAGAACCCTTTGGCTTTTAATTTCCTTCATTTACTTTAACTGTCTTTTCAAAAATTGTTTCTATTCCTCCTTTTTAGTAATAAGATTTGGATTTCCTGAATAAACAGTGAACCTACATATTTCCTAATTTATAGCTCAGGCACAATCAGCACATGATCAGGGTGTCTGGCCCTTAAAATAGTTTTTATATAGTACTTATTTTTTCCTAAGAGCAACTCCAAGTTATCCAAATGTTTTCTTATCTTCAGAATAAATTAATTAGTAAGAGAGAAGTCTTGGAAATAATCAGATGATAAAATACTAAGAATTCATTAAATACATGTAGAACTGGTTTCACAGAAAGCGTTAGAATCAGCCATTATGACGCATTCATCAACTTTTAAGCATTATATTTCATAATGATTCATTTTAGTACACCTACAATGTAAAATGAGTAGATGTCAGAACTTGTTATATAGACCATCAAGTCAAAAATACGTTGAGCAATCTTACCTCAAAAGTGTAAAAAGTCAAGAAGATTGACTTGTGGAATTATGAAAATTAATAAATTGCCAAAATACACAAAGTATAACATTGATTTGCTTAGTGCACATCCAGTAGTTCAAAGATGCTTGTAATGGCTGCATTTATTCATTTACCAAAACCTTTGAAAATATTGCCTTCTTCCCTTCAGTTTATTTCCATTTCTTTAAGTTATGCCACTTTGTTATTGCTAAGAAATACCACAACTTATTCATTTTCAGAGAATTAGGATGATGAGGAAAACTCACAATGACCCTGATGATGAAAATTTCAATAGTATTATAGAGGAGAATAGTCTCTCTTTTGCTGTATTCTTCATGCAGCTATACTAATCTTACTTTATCTGACACCTAGCTGTGTCTAAAAATACCCTTAGGTTTGAGCATTCCCATTACTTCTTAAGGTATTTCTTCAGCATTCTTCTGCTTTCCTGGTGTTCAGAAACAAATGTATTCATGTAGCTATTATCACATTTAATTATACAGAAATGAGTATCATCATTGCAGCTAAATAAATCCTGTCTCTTCTTGCCACAGGTCAAAGTTCAGGCCTTATATGGGCAGTAATCTCTATATTGTATCATAGATTTTTCTTTCACTAGAAAAGTTTATGTTGACTTGCATTTTCCCAGACTAACTCCACGACCTCTATACTAGCAAGAAACTGTTAAATTTCCCAGAACTCATTGTATAATTCCCTAGTGCTCCAGGTTTTTTGCCAGTAAAAGCATCTAATTTTCTTACTGCCTCAGTAAGAAAACTACTGCCCAGATCATTACAAGTTTCACTGACTGCACAGTAATAAATAAACTTTCATCAGCATTGCAGATTTATAGGTTGCTTCAGCTTGTAGATGGCATTAGTAAACACAGACTTCTCCTTTGTTAACCATTTTTCTCTCTCTTGTTTCTGTTTTTTGTAATACTTGGAGACGAATGTGATGGTGTCATGTACTGCTACACGCAGACAGGCAGCCATGCAATTCCAAGTCTTATATTCAAATTAGCACAATGAAAACATCCAGATTTTAAAACATGTGAGCTTGCTGTTCAGGTCACTAGCTCCCACTGCAACTAATTCTCCCTCACAAGAAATGTGTGCTAGATGGACTTGGAGAACAGGTTGGAAAAGTGCTAGATGAAGGAATGATTTTAAAAAAAATTTGAAAAAACTAGAATCAACAACCAAAAAAAAACACCACACCAACAAAAAAGGAAACAATCCTACAATAAAAACCCCATAATCCTCAAAGGTTTTTTTTCTGCTACCTGTCTGAATCCATTCTGAGTAAGATGGAAGAATTTGACTGATTGGAATGCAGCCACCTGTAAAGCCTATTCCAACCAACAAACATTTCTAATGAGATGTTTATTCCACTTTTGACAGAGTAATTTTATTTTAGCAGAAACCCCTAGTAACTGGAAAAAGTTGCATTTAATCTGGATGAAGGCATGTTTTAAGATGGAGGTATTTTCTTCAGCTGGCAGCCATATAATCACATGTTGCTATGACGATTTTTGTACAGTAAAGTTAGACTTTCACTGCCTGAAGAATAAAACTGGGCCTTTCTTTCTGTGTAGGTTAAATTTCTACAAATCAATAATACTAGTTCAGCAAGAAGTAGAAGTAATTAAAATCCAAATCCTGATCCTTTCCTTTACCTCTCCTCCCCTCCTCATTCCTCCCACTGAAAAAAAAAAAAAAATCAGTCGGTTATGTTTCTATTTTCCAGATGTGAACAATTGGATTAAATTCTATGGAGAGCTTTTAAAAAATCACAACAAGTCAGAGGGTCACGGTCTTCACAGCATAAAGGAGAAAAACGCTAAGGCGTCATTGCTGAGGCGAAGCAACATGGCTGCAGCAGCTGCAAGGTCACAGAGATTGAAACAGAACCACGGAAAAGAAACCACAGCCACAAGAATGACAACAGAAATTACTTGTAATTTTTTTTTCCATCATAGCGACTGGAGAACTGCATTCCTTTCTATAGCGAAGCTGGCTCGATTGCTATACCAGCAAAATTGTTTCCCTGGTTTGGGAATGAAAAGGTTTTCCCACTTCCGTGAACAGTTTTTGATATTTGAGTCAAGATCATTGAGAAGGTTTAACAGTGCAAATAATACTGTCTGAAACTTGTGAAGATTATTTATTGTGACAGTTATTCATGCTGAAAATAAAAGTGCCTGGGATGAAAGAACGAGATAGACAACACAGGAGATGTTACCCAGAAATTTCAAAAGCAGTTTTCCCTCACCAGCTTGGATTCCTCCTGCAAGTTCTCTGAAAGGTAGCAGGATGAAAAAAGCCTATACTCTCAGCAGAAAAGTCTGATCCTTCTCCCCTCACTTCTTTTGAAAAGGCTAAATAAAGCTAAGACATGAGCAGCAGCCTTAAGGTCCAGGGCAAAGCTGCATGAACACCACAAAAAGCTTTGTGAAAAGGTATTTGAAGAGGAAGCATGAACTGCCTTAACATTTATGACTTGGGCTTTCTGTGAACAGTCTTAATAATAAAATTGTTGATTTTATCCGTACAGACACCTTTGATAAATACTAGATTTCTTTACATGACTAAGTATATAAATAACACTATGCTTTTTAAGTAAACAACCATTTATGATCAAATCTAAATGCAATTTTTTTTCAAGTAAAAGTCAGCTGATTTGCCAAAATCTAAGTAGCAGCATGTTCAATTGTTCTACTTTTTATACAGTATCTGGGACTTAAAAACAAGAAAGACATTTCATAAGCCCTTTTATTGTGTTGCACTGAATAAAGGTAAGAAATAGAAAATGCACCACTGAGTAACTGGTTCTTTTTTACATTCTTTGGTTTCTTAAGGAATTTTCTACGTTTAAATTCATATGAAAGTTTAAAGGTATAAAAAGGTGCCAAAAGTGCACCTTTCTTTATCTAGAATTGTATCTTTCTAGTAAGATATTAAATTAATTAGATGAACAAATCACACTGGCTTTGAGTAATGTTTTGCTGTACATTAACTTGCATTCAGTGCACAAAGAAATAAATGTTTTTTGAATGTACTTGCTGTTTCTGCAATGAAATTCTGTAATTACATACACCTAATATGTTTATTGTTACTATCAATAAGAATTTTATGTAAAAAAATTTACACTTCACATCAATTAACTGTTGGACTTGACCATGTTAGTGGTCTTTTCCAACCTAAATGATTCTATGATCCTATAATAATTAATCCCGTTGAGAAGATATATACAACAGCAACACTATTTCATTCTAAGAGCTTCAATTTTTAAGAAGGCTGCAGGGAGAAATGGCTAAAACCATAATCACTTCAACATGTTCTTTCCATAAAGCTTTTCCTTTAGAGGTTTGCTGTGTGGAGCGCCTGCAGGCTTTGCCACCCCAGGCACGTCCACCCCGCAAGGGCAGGAACGGCCGTAGTGGTCCCACATCACCTCAGCACTGGCGCCTGCCAGCAGCACAACCACGCTTTGGGAGAAGGACAAGGGATGGGTGTGGATGGGCTAGGCCAGCACAGCCCAGCTCAGGGAAACTCGCGCTCAACCCACAAGACTCGGGTGGATAAACCAGGCCCAGGACCTTGCCAGGCTTTTTATTACTGCATGAGACTTTCTTTTGGCTTTTAGCTATACCCAGTTTATGTGCCAACACAGGGGTGGAGAGCAGACAAAACCGCCTGGCTTTACTAAACCAGAGAGAGATCACTGGGCTTTTCTCATTTAAGGAAAGAGTTCTTGTCTTACAAGTAGAAAATAGACAAGAAATTTTGTCCTTGGTGATTCTGCATTTAAAATGCTAAAGGCTTTCTTCTGATTATAATAAGAAGGCTTTCTTATTATTTCTCTAGGAGACAGAAGTCACCTACTGAGCTTTTAAATTCTTAAACTGGAATTCAAATTTTAAGCTAGTTACCCGCATTCAAGGCCAGATCACAAGTCACTGCCAGCTGCCAGACTCACTCTCATTCTACGCCTCTGTCATGATCTAAGGATTCATCATCATAATTTTTTTTTAAATGTAGTATAACCTAGTAATTTTGCTATGTGCTCAACTCCATTAGCACGCTCATTCCTCAGAAATCTTTGATCATGTAAAACTGGCAACAGCTGTTTTACAGAAAATCAGCTCCAGTGGTACTAAATGAAGATAATTCACTGTCCATAACAGTCTTATTTTCAGAAGCATTTGATTCTTGATTGACCAACTTGCTCTTGCTATGCATCATTCATGCTTAGCCATTAAGATGTTCAAAGCTCCAGGATACAAGGTCAGGAAAAGTGGCATGTGGCAATGTGATATGCTTGCTGAGCCTCAAACAAGGGATGGAAATGAAGCAATACCTAAGATTTATTCACATTTTCATGGTAACAAATGTGGACTGCATGTATTTGCTGGCAAGTAATTTAAGTGGAGACAGATAGCAATGGGGCAAAGTAGAGGATCCTACTGCGGAGTCACATACAGCTCTTCTGATATAGGAGTTCAGTCTTTAACCTCATCTGACTTAATCTGGCTTATCTTTTAAAAATTCAGACAAGAAATATGATAATGAGATACAACAGGAACTCCTTTTTAATTGTAAGGGTTGTACTGTGTTACATTTTTTGGATTTACTACTTCAAATTAGAAGGAAACCTGAGTATGATCCAACAGCATCTACACAAGTGTAACAACTGTAAACGCTCAGCCCACTGTCCACTGAAGCTGGAGGATAAAGATACTTAACAATTTTTTAATTCTTAAGAGAAATTGAACTGAGGTTTTAGGAAATATATCCCCAATGCAGAGTCCCAAATAATGTCAAGAGCATGAGAAAAAACAATACTTTTCTGGCAGAAAGCTTGCTCATAACATGATCCCTACACAGTACATTGTTTAGAGATTTTTGAAAAATCAGCTTTGATTTAAAAATAGGAGTAAATGTCAGTTCTATGTGAGACATATAGGTTAGTGTTTTACCCTCTGGCAAGAATTTGAAGTCCTGTAAGACTAGAATTCAATCTGTAAAAGAAACATTTATTGTTCAATGTAAAGGTAACAGCCAGTCTTCCATCATCACCTTTGTCATCCTTCAGCAAGGCATATTCTGAGAATAATTCAATCACACAGAAAATTACATTGACCTGGTGTTTTGATTTACTTTCGAAATTTGTGAATTACCTTTCAAATACTGTATTTTCAGGAGCACCTTTACAACTCTTGTGTCACTTGGAATTGAATTCAGGTGTAGCACTAGCAAGCAAATACCACAGACATCAGTTCAAGAATAAGCTTAGGGTCAGACTTCAATTTGATGTAGATGCTAATCTTTAAATCAACCTCATGCCAAGCCAGTGCAAAAAAGAGCAGTATTGCTCTGGCCTTGTTTCCATATTAATGCCTTTTTTCACTAATGACATAGTCTTGAATCCCATACTAAAAAACTTTTATTTACATTTGTGCTTTTCCCTTTTTGAATTAACTTTTCACCTGCTTTCTGCATATTACAGCAGTAGAGTTAAGCTAAAATGTTACTTCATTTTGGCATTTTTATTAAGAGAAGTGAAAATGTCATGTGAGATTGTGAACACTTGTGGTTGGGCTCTGGCAGATGTTTTTTGATCTTAGACCAAAAAACTCATAGGAAGGTCGTTAACAGAACTAACAATTTTAAAGCAACTTGCTTCCATATGTCTGCTGCAGGAAAACTTTATGACAATATTGGAAAGTTAATCTTTCTTGGCTCTCTTCATCTTCAGCAGAAAGCTCTGACTGCAGATCAGTGAAGCTCAAACTTGCATTAAGCTGGCCAGCAGCAGGGTATAGCTGAACCAGTAGCACAAAGAGAGGCTATTCTTACTTTCAGCTCTGTGAGGAATCAGCTGGAGTCTTTCCTTTGACTCTTGATTGCTCTGACATTTAAAGGATATTTACCACTTTCTCAACAAAACTCTAAGACTGACAATACCTATAGCAAGTGCTTAGGATCTGGAAATTCACTGACAGAAATAACACTGAACAAGAATAAAGTGACACTTTCATTTTCTTTCCTACTTAAATAATTCTTTTTACAGACTTTCTTACAACACACAAGATACTTGTCAGCATCTTGAGATACTGAAGTTTTAGAGTTCTGTATCTAATAGTGTTGCTAGTGAGTGTTAAACTGAATTTCTGATACACTGAAGTTTGACCTTTCATGACAAGATCCTCCAGCTGAGTACAGATTAGCTGACAGGTTAGGAATCAAACTTCAGAATTATTTCAACAGCATTTATCTGAGATTTGTCTTTAAGGTGACATACAAATTATATAGAAGAGACTTGACTGTACACATCTTGAACAGAAACTTTCTTTCCTGAAACAAAATGGTGTCTAACAGCCTGCTGATAAAGGCAAGCACATGCCTTAAAGCAATGTCAAAAATGTCAGGAAAATTTTGTTTCCACTAGAGTTAATTTGATTTTAAATGGTTGCCTTGGATTTAGTTATACACTAGCTACCACCACTAGATGCATGAATGTCAAGTGGAATGAAAAGATCTTTTAATAAGAGTATTTTGGGTGAGTCCTTTTCTTCAGGCAGAGTTATTCTGCTCACTGTCAGCTTTCCAGCAAGAGAAAAATGTCCTTGCTCTAACCTTGGGCGGTCAGCTATTTTCCCTGTACTCAACAGACAGCTGGATTGCAGTGCCGAAGAAAGGGAAGGAAAAGGCCCATTGGCAACAACTATAATTTATCAGAACAGTGAGAACTCTCACTGGGGGGAATGGAAGACAGCCATCAGGACCAAACTAAACAATATCAGCTAGATGTGGAACTTCACTTTAGCACCAAGTACAGCGGTTGTACTTCCTATCAACAGTTAGGCAGATAAAAAGGATGAGGGGAAATAGCAAGCATATGTCTTAGCAAATACAATGTGATCACATTTCTGTTAAGTATCTGTGTGGAAAGCTGTAACTGAGAGAATTTCACAAGAATATTCAGAGACTGCTTCTGTTCCAGTTTTTCCGTCCCTTTGCTTCCAGCTCTCCAGTTGTATTACCTTTCCTTCTCCTGTTTTTCATTCATCGCCATTTTTTTGTTGCTAGTCAAAAATAGCTTGTTTTGATTGGTTTGAGTTTTTTTCAACAAAATAATAAGAAAAAAGGTTGAGCAGAAATTTCCCCAAGTATTTCAACAAATTATAAACAGCTCTAGTCATTTCCAGGCTGATAGTCAAATAGGTACAGCTAATCTTCCCTCAGACATCAATCTTTTCAATTTCATGTATCCTTGCTGTAAACCACCATCCCAAGTAAATAATAAATGAATGCATTTGCCATCAGGAAGAAAAAAGTGTTATAATCCTAAACTATGGAAACTGTAGAATGGATAAGTAAAAAGCAACACTACAGAAATACTTTGTGCCCTTAATAGCATCACCTATAAGAAGATGCTAATTTTTGGAAATTTTAGAGGAAACAATGGAGGAAATTAGAAATAGTGTGGGAAAAATTATACATTTTGCCATTGAGAAATAGCTGGCTAATTGAAGTAAACTTATGTTCTTCAGGAGAAAGTATGCAGATACACTTGGTAGAAACAGAACTCTACATAAATCCAAAGACTGGACAAAATTTAGTTCCAAACTTGAAAATCTCAAATACGGTTATTTTAAAATTGATTCATTACAGAGTTAAAATCTTCTATTCTTCTGTTCTTTGGACCTCTGTGCATCTCAGCTAGCAATCTTTTTCCCCTAACACTTGGATATAATTAGAGCTTGCTGATTAGAGGAGCCACCTTTTCTGCACGCCAAAAGGACTGGGCACCTTGGAGTGTCTGCTCTATGTTCAAAGTTAATAGGGTCACTAATCTACAAACAATAGACTCCAACTGCAGCACAGACACAGAACCAAAGAGAGCTCTGCACTAATGTGGCGGTTCTATTCACGTGATAATAATATATAACCATAGCAATGAGAACCTTAAAAAGTACCTCTACATTATGCATTTCTGTTTTCTTCTAATAATGTCAGCCATCACAGTCATTCATTCCTAATTCAGTAGTACTCCCAGAGCTGGGTTTCATAGGCAAGAAGGGCCAAATCAATCAAAAGCTCTCAAGGCTCTAGAAAGTCCCTTTTACCAAAATACCAAAGAATCAAGGTTTGCATATTTGACATTAGGAAAATTATTGACTTCTCTTGGTCTGAGGTCTTAGGTGCTCCAGTTACTTGCAATGTAGGAGCATGGCATGTACTAGTGTATAATACCATACAGGGTAATATCTTTGAAATAAAATTACCTGCTATAAAGTATTCAATATTTCTGTGGAGGTTTCCTAAAATGAAGAAAAAAGCATCTGGGAAAAAAATAATTATATTCATCATAGATAAGGGAAAAGAGAAAGAATATTGTACTCATCTGCCTGGCTATACTCCAGTTTCACTGTAAATTGAATGCAGTTTCCCATCCCTTCTTGGTACTAAAACACCGCTGATGCTTTTTATTTCTCCGACTCTCTTTCTTTCCAACTGCCTTTTCAGCCTTGCTAATAGGGTGTAATTACTCAGGTGGGTTTTAATCTTGTAAAATATAGCCATGGTCTGGTTGCAAACCCAAAGTAAAGCCATCTTAGATAAGTGGAAATTAAATGTTTTCTATCCACTAACTCATAAAGAACAATAGCCCTGAGCTAATGGCAGTCAGTCATGTGATTTACAATCCCCACAAACAATCTTGTTGGGGCATTTTTGTTGCGTGTCTGTTGGGGGTTTTGGTTTATTTCCTTCTATTCTTTTGCACTCCCAATCTGTATACCTAGCCGTTGAGAGTAAATGGTAAAATCTGAGAGCAAACAGATCCAAACAGAATATATTTTCTATACCTATCCTTCCTGCCAAGAGCACTTAAAAACACAAAACAGTATCTACAAAAATCTTTTTCTTATTTAAAAAAGTATAGAGTGATGTTAGCTGAAAATTGGCCAGAATAAATACTTGATCCAGTGACTGTTTGTTTTCCTTTCTAAACATCCAAACTAAATACAATTTGAAAATAATTGTTTTGTTGATAACATACAAATAATAAAATTCCTCTTCTGTTAAAAAATTATTGTACATTTGGTGGGAAAAGTTTCTGACTCTTAACAGTAACAATCCCTTTTTATATTTTTTTATATAACTATCTGGGGAGTTTCATTCTAAAAAGTTAGACTTAGGAAATTTCCATCTTGCTCCAGTGCAGACAGTACTACTAGCAAAAGCTTCAGGTGAATTCCTTTAGGCACACACAGATGGACTCACCGTACCATCAGAAAAAATGTACGAAACGAGTAGGAACAAAACCTGCATGTTTAAAGAGTCACACAAGATGATAGTGTCCCCCTTGAATGAGATCTACAGTATCTCTGACCGCCCCCAGATTTTTCAATGCAATTCTGTAGCTTGGAATGACAATATCAAGGCTTGGCTTCACAAGGAATCTCAAGAAGTGTTTTGTAAGTACGGCATGCATCTCAACTATTTATAGGCAAAAGTTTAAAGACATTATAAGCAAGCAAACTCCAATTGTTTATAGCCTTCATTCCTATGAATTTAATAATATTTTAAAAGCATTTATGGTCATCAGTAGGCACGACCTTTTGAATTTTGACTGCTGTACAGTTTCCTCCTAAATGGAAGAGGTCAAGCTGTCCCCAGTTACATCACTAGTTATCCCACAGACCTTTCAGCTTCTCACCTGGAAGTAAGGCTGTGTTCATTTCTTAAAGCAGTGTTTTCCTCAGGCCTTATCTGAGATATGAAGCACTGTCAGTAATATCATATTAAGCATTGCCCTGTGATAGTCCTGACCCCTTCCATGACTGCCTGTTTATTCCCATTGCTGTATAGCGTTTAACTGCAACTCCATTGTCCCAACCAGCCACATCTGAGCCTGAATGGTGAACCAGATGAGTAACCTCAGAACAGAATTTATTCAATAATACTTACTAAATTTTTTTCACCCTGAGGTCTTTCACTACACAACTCAACAAACAATTGTGTCGGCACTGCTGAAGAGGTAGCAACGCAGGAGGGTTGTGGATATTAATGAGGTAATAGATATTGCCCAAGCTAGTATTGCATCTAATATCTCTGATCACCACAGTGTGTGTGATGACTTGTCTGGAGAAGTAAATGGATAGATAAGTACCAGAAGGGCAGAGGATGAGAAGTCAAATCCCTGAGGAGGAGGATATAAAGGCAAACACATTTGCAAAGAAGAAATAGAACAGGGAAGAAGAAACAAGACACACAAGATTAGATTTTTTTTCTCCTTTCATGGCAAAAGAACATCCCTGAGCACGTGTGTGTCATGCTAATACATGGGAAGTTGTATCAGCATTTGCAGATTTACAGAATCAAAGTGAGACACTTGCTCAAGAACCCTCTTGAAACAAAGTCACAGCACGGATGTTTAGAAAATGGAATGTAATGCTACACTCCTTTTTCTTCCTAAACTGGTTCCTAAGGAAATTACACAGGCATTTTCAATTAAATTTGTTTATTTCTTAAAGGCTCAGTGTCTGAAGTTGCAATAGAAAATTCACAGTTCCAGCTTTGAGAAGTAATTTTCTTAGGGGATACAATGTACCAGTTTTTCTGTAATAAAGGTAGTATCCCCCATCAGCCTGTAATGTTGTGATGTATTATTAAACACTTAAAGGTACTGTTGATGGAATGTACTACAATAATAGCATAGCTGGAAAAGACTTCTACTTCTTTTTCAGGATAATTTATTCCATATTGGGCCAACTGTAAAGCTTTTCAAAGACTGTCAGCACCATTAGCTCTTTTCTGTTGAGGCAAAAGCAAGAGTATTGGATGTGTATTGACTTGATGTTATTCTGAGACTGCACAAGATTTGGAAGCTGGACAGAACTAGATATGTAGGTGTACCAGGAAAAAAAGAAAAAAACCTAAAACACCCTTCATCCACACCAAAGCAATGAAGAAAGCTTATCCAGGCTCTGAATGCAAGTTGATCAGGGATTTCTTATCAGCATATTGATTTCATTCTTTCTATTATTTATATATCTGGATGAAAGCTCCATTGATGCTCAAAAACAAACTGAAAAAACCCAAATGCATGAGAAGCTAATTTTTTATATTTTATTCATATTTATTTGATATGCGGTCCCTTGTATATTCAGAAGTCTTAGATTTACAGCACAGAGGTAATCACTGTTAGAATTTACTTGCAAAGAATATTTTCCAAGAATATTTTTTTCTCCAATACAGATTTTAGCTGTGGTTGCTTCACACACATTATAGTCCTGCAGTGTTTAATTACTGCTATGTTTAGGCTAAGTTAACAGCATGTTGTGGGTGCATACATTAATCTCATCTAGATGTGTATATGAAGTGGTTTTTACAACTTACAGATTTTCAATTACAAGTTTCAGAGGATGGAAGCCCTTTGCACTGAACATACATGCTTTATAAAGAAATTACGCTGTTGAATAATAACACTTTGAGGAGTTTACTCTTAACCTGAACTATTTCATGGATCTATTTTAGAACACATCCACACAAAAAGCTGTAACCACAACTGAGATGAAAGCAAAGTCAAAGCCCTGTATGAATGATTCCAGTAACCAACAAAAGCCTCTCACATCAGTTCTTCCTTGAAAGAGAGGATACCTTCAGACAGTGACAAGAAGATCAGGCCTTCCTTCCAGTCACAGTCACCTGCTAGCTAGTCAAATACATAGGATGAAGACAGGTCTGCAGACAGGACTTTCACATACAAAGGAAGGACAGAGTCCTAGTAATTTAGTGGGAAATATATCAAAACCTTCTACCAAAAATTTAGAGAGAAATAGGAAAGAAAATCTGGATCTGAATGGAATCCCTGGAAGGCTTCAAGAAAGAATTTGCCTATAAAAGCAAGCACATTTCACAGAGAGTTGGATACTTCTGTGGAAGGAAGTCACAGAATAAGAGAATTCCAACCCCAAGCAGCAAGAAAGCAGCTAGCAGAGAATTAGACCTCCTGAGACATCTTTTTGGATTGATCTGTCACTAGGTAGATCATAACAGTGGGCTTTTCTTTCACTTTGTTACCTATCTGAACAAAATTTTTGAACTATATTTTTAGTATACGTGTAAGGTGATAATGTATTTTTACTGTATTTTACCTTATAGCAGGTTACCATAATATCCAAGCAAGTGGTCAGCGTCAAGCTATTCTTCACCCAGAATGAAGTGAGTCTACAAAGGTAGGTCTCCAAATACCTCAGGATGTTCCCTGCTTCCCAGTGTATTCTTTTTCTTCCACAATGGGAAGAGTACGGAGCTGTTTGAGAGCAGTTTTTTCCAAGAGAGGGAATGAAGAAATATAGCAAGAGAGAGGCAAGTCTAATTTCCCAAAATCTCAAGGGAGGTGGAAGTAGACTAGATTATTCTTTAGAGAAATAACTCTGATTCATGCCACTATTAATATTGCTTCAGAAAAGAGAACTTATTGTACTAAATATCCATCAGCATTTTGATCATAATCTCATCTTTGAAAAGCCAGCATCATCACATGCTTTTTATTTTTATTTGATCAGCAGTGCAGAATCTGGCCTGTACTAGAAAGATCAGATTTTATTATTGACAGACAAATGAGCTGTCAGGAAATTCTCAGTCCTATCAGAAATGACATCTCGATTTGTTCGTTACAGTTAAACAAGTTCAGAGGTTTGGTAGACGAAAGAAAGCATGATCAGTACTTTACATTAAGGACTTAACATGGAAGGCACAAAAGTCCTTCCAGAAATAGGAACAGTAATTTCACCAGAGTATTCCTGAAACATTTTCCCAAAAAAACAGGGATATCAGATTTTGAAAACCAGGCAAAACTAGACGTTTACGACTGTTCTGTTTATTTAACTTTCAGGAGTTCTTACTAAACGTATCTTATAGAGTTGAATTTATTCTTTACTTGCTTTATTGAAGAGTCAGCTTTCGTTTTTAAATGAAATTTGACTTTTCTGTCCATATTACAGTAAACAGCCTTGACTGCTGTCATGCAAATCAATAAAAAAATTCATACACAGATTTTTTAAATGGGCTTCAAAACTGTCAGATGCTATTTTGCAGCTTCACCTGATGTAAGCATTTTGCTGAAACACTCAGAAAGGAAAGCTCTGCATCTTTGTGCCATATCCATGAGGATTTTAGAGACCTAAACACCACATAAGTGAGAAATTGATAGCTGGTTGGTAACCATGCAGGGTGACTTTTTTTTAACCTGATGGCCCCTCAAATATATATTAATCTATTTTACATATCTCAACCCCTATAGGCACGAGGCAGAGTGTGAGCCAAAGGTCACTGATCTCAGCAGGTGCATTTCATTCACTGAAATGGTTTTGGACATGACTCAGAATGAGCACTGGTTCACTCTTCTGCTGATGTTGCAGTTTCATATGTAGAAAGCCATATTAGATTACCAATTTTCAAAAGAGGATCCTGTAGATTGTAGTTCTAGTTTACTTTTTTCAAATACATATTTTTTTATTTTATAAAATTTTATACGCTAAGCTGATTTTATACTTAAAATTTGCATTTCCATAATTAACAACCATAGACCTATGTGAGATTACCGCCCATTCAACATCATACATACCCACGGGACCTGAAACAGAAATGTAAGGATAATGGGGTATGGATTTATTGACATCAAAGGGAGCCATGTCATCGAAGTAAGCAATATCACCACGGCTCCTACTTTTTAATCTAAAATTCGACCAGAAGCGTAATAAAAGAATGAGAGAATGTCACAGGACAGCAATGGTAAGGAAACAGATCTACTAATGTTTGGAGTAAGTTCCTGCAGAAAATACAGAGGGTTTTAAATCCTTCTGCAAGTCTACAGCAATTTCTATTAATTACTTAATTTGCAATCATAAATTGATAGTATTATTCTGTGATATCACAATATTAAACACCATGCTCTAATAAACTAGACATTTTGAATATACAGTCCAATTCTACTGTTCATATAACTTATGGTATGTAAACATGCTGAGGATTTTTTTTTATATATTGCCTCAGAATTTAAACTACAGTCAAACACTGGAATCTAATTTTTAGGTTAAATAATATGTGGTTTGGGCCCCTGGCACTTTGGTAGAATTGCACTAGATCAGATATATCTTCTCCTTCAATAAAAAAAGCACACTTAGATAAATCTGAAATCAGAAATCTGTGAGTGCTTTGGTCTTCCAAATGGCTCCTCCCTAAAAGAACTGGACTTAAACATATTTAACAAACTATTTGCTTTATCACACTGCCAGGAATAACATCTTCCCATGCACAGAAATAGACTTACAAGTACATTATCAAATGCCACAACCTTTCATTCTAACCAAAGACGTATTAAAAAAGAAAGTGAAACTGTGATTTATTAGAATAGTATTTGCTATGCATGTTCGCTCCCTGAAGGAGGAGTCAGGTAGATATTTGGTAGAACTAAACACCAGTGATAAATAGAAAGGATACTCCCTATGAGTGGGAAACTGGATGGATGTCAATATCTGTGCATGAGCTGGCAAGCAATCTTGAAAAATAGAATGGATTTAAGTAGTTCCTCTGGTGGTTCTGTAAACAATTATACAATAATTAGCCATGCATATCTGAAAAAAGAAAGACTATCTTTTGCAAAGCTAAAGATCACATGGATAAGTTGATGGCTTTCTGACAGCAGATTACTAGCAACCAACAAAACTCACTTCTGATCTATGCTTAAACACAGTTTAATCATGTTTATTCATCATACAAACTTTAAAGAAATCAAAGCATAAAATATTTTGTACATGGGAGATGGGCATTTTTCTGACCATTTATGAGCAAACGAATTCATTATGCAAATGCACAATCACGTTTGGCACAAGGAATTTATTCATTTCCTTAGCTTCTCACATTGTGCAATTTGTTTTTCAATGCAGACTTCTGCTTATCATTAATTATAAATAAATCAAAAGCTCTGTTTTGTGACTGTCTTGCAGCTGGCCCTTCAGAAATCTAAAATGCCAATAACTATCAAGTGTTGCAGATACGCCTTAGTGGGAACATTCCAACTGTTTTGGTCATACTGTAATTTTTGTTTCAGAAATATGGTTTTAATAGGGTTTTACTAGGGAAAATGTTCACTGGAAATGCTTGAATTTTTTTAAACTCAGACTTGAAATTACAAAGCAAATGTGGGAAAATAGGTGGAATCTATGTTGCTAAACATTCCCCATAAAGTTCACACTCTTGAGAATATTTCTAGTTCCGCAAAAATATTCTCACAAGCTAAATAATATTTCTTTGTTCCATGTTAATCAAAAACCTCCAAGGGAGCCGTTTCTATAGATGAAGGCGGGGGAAAGATCTTTGTAAAACATCAACCACTCCAAAAATCAGACAATGCTATGGCATTATGGAGAAGAAGAGTCACCCTAATTGCCAGCATATTAGAGAAAAAGAGATAGAGGTCTTCTAAAGGTTGCATGGGCCCAACTTTAAATTTTCTTGCATCTTGTCAAGCAAACTTTACATATGCCTACTTTCAGAATGTGATTTTCAGCTCTTCAGAACATTCTCCACTGACTGAAATATAAAGCTGTATTTTTGCTCTGGAATCTTTTTTCTTATCACAAAATCTTAAAACATAAAGCTGGAAGGGAAACAGAAAGGTCCTTCATTAAACTCTTTACCTCCACCAAGCAGGATCAAACTGCATGCCAGAGGTTCCTGGCAGATGGGTACTTCTCTAACTTCACTGTTCAGGTCCTTAGTAATGAAAGCCTTTTCCAAGAATCTATCCCAATACTTATTTAGCCTTACGAGTAGCCCTCACACTTTGCTAAAATCTAACAGAAATCCTTCATGGCACAGTTAATTAATTTCTTCTGGTTTTATCCAGCTTTAGTGGGAACATTTTACTTATTTGAAGACTTAGCATGCTTCCTTCTTGTCTCCTCTAGACTCATCAATGTTTTCCCAGTTTCACAGGTTCTGATAATTTCATCTGCTCAGGCACTGACCATCTCCAAGAGCCAATGCCTGCAGAAAAGGGAGGCGTCCCAAGGCTGACCCCACAAGCTGGCTCCAAGGCTCTCCCACCTCTGAGTGGAAGCTACCGCATGCCCTGTCCCACCTCCAGCACTCAGCACTGACAGATCTCAGTGTGACATTAGTGTGAACCAGGCTCATGTGTGGTCACTGCCAGCCAAACTGACCTCTTGCCAAAGACAGTGGTTCTGTCCCGTGCCCGAGGGACAATGCCGTGATCCTCCCCACGCCAGTGCTTATCTCAAAGTCCAACCCCTGCCTGAAAGTGCTTGCTGACTCTCCCAGGAGGAGGCTGCTTACAAAGATAATAGGAACCCTCTCTAACCTACTATCCAGATAGTTAATTAAAGAGTTGATAGTGGACTGCAGAAAACTGCTGAGTATAGTCTTTGAGTCTGAATTTATCCTCTAATGATTCATCTTGTGTCTAGACTGTATCTTCTTTGCTTATGAAAATATCCACAGCTCTAATGTAACAGTGTTTAATGCCTTTTCTCTACTGAAAAGGTCTATTAGTCCTGGTTGGAAATTAATTAGATTTAATGTATTTTTGACAGGTCTGTATTGACTATAACTTACCTCCTTTTGTTACTCTCCTTTTTCAAAGTACTTACAAATATTTAGCTTAATTTTTAGTTCCAGTACTTTTCCAGTCATTGAAGCAAAGCTGGCTCATCAATTATAACTCTTTTTCAGTCCATTTAAAGGTAGACACTAGCTTTATCATTTTCATAGAATATGCTGAGTTGGAAGGGATGCATCAGGATCATGGAGTCCAGCTCCCAGCCCTGCACAGCACCATCCCCAGGAGTCACACCATGTGCCTGAGAGCATTGTCCAAACACTTCCTGAACTCAGACAGGGCTTATTGCTCTGATCACTTCCCTGGGGAG
Source organism: Oriolus oriolus (assembly GCA_013400235.1). Lineage (NCBI taxonomy): Eukaryota > Metazoa > Chordata > Aves > Passeriformes > Corvidae > Oriolus > Oriolus oriolus. The sequence continues at coordinate 510,905 of VXBT01011977.1, read as the reverse complement.
CCTGTTCCAGTGCCCAACCATCCTCTGCATGAAAAGCTTCTCCTGATACAGACTAAACCTCCACTGACTCAGCATCATGCCATTTCCTGGAGTCCTGTCACAGATCACAAGAGAGGAGAGATCCTTCTGGAGTAATATCCAATGTCCCTGATAACAAACAAAAAAAAAATCTTCAGTTTTTCTGCTTGGCAAATTGCAAGTATTAGCAAATCCTCTGCTTGAATCTCTCACGGTATGTCAATTAATTCTTCCTGTTCTGTTAGATCATGGCAAAGAGAATTTATTTGATTTTTCACTTAAATCAGAATTAGATATATGGGCATAATTCTACATATTCTACATAGCCACACATCAATAAATTATGTTAAAAAAGAGTTTAAAAGACAAAACAATGATAATAGTTATGTTTTAGGAGTTCCCAGTTAAAATAAAATTAAGAAAAGAAGGAATGTTGGGAAAGAGGAATAAATTTGTAAGATAGACAAGGAAAACAGAAAGAAAAATCAGCATTAAAAAAGCAAAAAAACACCCCGACAAACCCAGAACAAATAACATCAAATAAAACAACCAAAGACAAAGACAGATGAGAGTAAGTAGAACAAACAAACTGTTATTGAATATGGATTTAAAGTGGCTCCTCAACTTAATAATATTCAAGATTTATTCTTTGGGGTAAAACTGCTAAGAAAAATGTTCCAAACTGTATTACAAATAATTTGAACAACTTCAAAAGTATTTCATTTCTGTTTTGCATCTCTGGCTAGTACATTATTTATCATTTGGATCACAATAAGACAAATTTCCCAAATTAGCACAGCTTCACCAAAACAGAGAAGAAAAACAAAGAAATAATTAAAGATACCAAGGTCACTCTTCCTTATGTTCCTTGGCCACACACTGCTTCTGAATCCCTTACACCAGCAGAGCTGACAGAAATATTCTGCTTAGCTTCTCATTAAGCAAAGGACAACTATTGGTTTACAAAACTTTTTATCTCCTGGAGAACCAAGCCCCACGTTTGTTCTTACTTTTTGCTTTGCTGCAGCAATATTTTAAATAAAGGGAATTCTTATCTGAAATGATGGAGGCAGTCTGATTTACACTTAAAATACGATATGCAACAGAAACTTGACACACATATGTAAATATAATTATGCATTAAAAACCCCAACTGTTTCCTATACTTCAGGCATCACATACTGTGACACCATCTTACACTCTTTTTGTGGAAAGCTTCCCTATAGATCCACAAAACATTACTAATTCATTTGTTTTATAACCTGCAATGTTTTTAAGGGTTGGGTGGGTGTGGGGCTTTTTTTCACATCCCGCAGGTTTAATGGAAATTTCCATTAGTCCTGAAATAGTGTTTTGTTTTGTACAGTCCAACAGGCATTGCACTTGGCAGGTCTTTAATGACCTTGCTGTTGGTACTTTGAAGATCATCCAGTGACTTTTGCAGAGCGTCTCTGTGTCCCAGAGGCAATGGGATACAGCACCCTCTCTGTGGGGTGCTCTGATAGTACTGTACCATCCTCACTCCTTGATACAGCAGCGCCAAGCAGAGCAGAGTCTTATGCCAGATTCTTTTTCCCTTAGTTTTACTTATTCTATAAATAAACAAAGACAAGACAGAATCCAGCTCTTTAAAAGACTAGTTAAGAAAACATAAAACAGTAATTGGAAAATAGAGGTTATGAAGTTAAACTGAAGTTATCCTAGATCACATCTGCCAATCTGATAAACCGACATGGTTCCTCCCCTGCCACCAACGAATGTGAAAATAATGTCTGCAGAGAACAATTTGTCTTGCTGTGATGAGAAAACTGATCAGCAAGCACCCAGTAAAATTAAGAACACAAGTGAGATTTTTCAAGAAAGAAGTAAATAAAGCAATAGAGAGGATATGAAGTTGCTGACACCGAATTTTTTCATCCAGCACTCCTTTTGGTTGAGCCAAAAAGCTATTTGTGGAAAATAATAAATGCTCAAAGCCAAGTAATAAGTGTCATGTCATGGTGCAGTTACACTGCTTTTTTGTGTGAAGCAAAATCCTTTGCAAATGTTAGCTATAGTTCAGGAAGCCTTTACAAGAATTTTATTTTTAAACAAAATCTAGGGAGGAAAGAATACTATGATACAGAAATAAAACAATAAAAGGTCACAGAGCAAGCCAGTGAAGTGACTGGTCACTCAGCCAGTTCCCCTGGTCATGAATTATGCAGCGTTTTCCCCAAGATACGTCAGAGTGATATCAACAGTAACATCACAAAGGAGAAGAACTAAAAGGAACCTCTCAGTCCTCATTTCTACCAAGCTTCTCCACTTTGGCATTCTGCAGGGGACTTTGGCAACACTCATTTTATCAACTCTTACATATTCACGTTCTCCCTTCTCTATTTTCCATCTGTACCACTTTCAATGTTCAGATTCAATACTGAGGACTCACAGAAGAGTTGGAGGAGAAATTTCAGGGGTATTGCCAGCAGCTTTTCAGACAGATGTTAACACAGTTCTTGGGAGACAACTCGCAAAACTGAAGGTAATGGAGATTTAAAAAAGATGGAAATGGTGAAATTAATTTAATGTACACTGAAAAAAAAAACATTCGCATTTACCAGCAGAACTTCATTTAGCGACTTTCTTGCATTGTCCTACACATTGAGGCAAATTTGTGATTGGATGTTCTGAAAGTGGAATAGCTTGCTGCTAAAACAGGGGAGCTGGGACAGCGGTCATCATGGCAGCAGTTTCCATGGCAGCAGTCACCATGCCACTTGAACACGGAGCCAGCGCCGACTGGGAGAGCACGCCGTGTGCTGCACAGCACTGCCTTGCTCAGAGCTTGACACCTCATTCTTCCATGCTTGCACAAAGGAAGGTGCTTTAGGTGAATTAGGAGCTGTGCACCAGCCGGCCAGACTAAGCCCCCAGCCTTTACGGAGAACAAAACTGCCCCAGGATACGTGCCCACTTTTGTGAATCCCTCATTCAACCTATGCACAGGAGATCTATACACTGGACAGAGGAGCTGCCATGCAGCTGTGTGGGTTTTGGGGGGCTTACAGCGGCCAATCAACACAGTCTAACTCATATACTCCCAAATACAAACCAAAATGCAGTGAAAGGAGAGGATTACCAGAAGATTCCCTTTGAGAGGATGTGTTTGATCCAAACAAAAAATATAAAACAGGCACATCATTAGATCCAGAGAAGCTGGAGATTAAATTGAATTAAAATCATATGAACTAGCATACTGGAAATGTTGTCAAGAAATCCCAAAATTCTGTGATGGCAACATTTTACAATCAATATAAGGTAATATAAACTGTGGTGACTTTACAGAGTAAGCATAGTGAGGCAAACAAATGCTTTGAGGGCTGTCAGATGCACTTTATACTCTCTCCAGTTTCAGATTCTCCTGAGCTGGGTGCCTAAGGGAGACAAATCATTTCGCTGCTACAAACTTTTAGTGAAACTTTGTTCCTGTACTCCAAATTAACTAACAAGACACAGAGCCTGTGATTACAAATCTTCTTACTGGAATGACTCACACCACAGTTCCTCAAAGCCAATTGGCCCCACAGTCTGTGACAAAGAGTCAAGTAAAAATAGAACAACTTTTCTGTATTCCTTTAAATATAACTGCTTGGGTTTTTTAAGGATCACTGTAAACTTGGGTGTGTCTGAAAATTTAATTCTGGAGGAGGGAGGTCAAGATAGGAAGACAGAAACAAATTTCTGGTGCACACGTACACGGGTATATACGATCTGTGTCAGTGCCTTCACCAGAACCATTTGACTGCAGACAGACATTGCACAGCATTAAAAATTATGCTAGTGATGGAAAATCACTAGAAGATAATCATCTTTTAGAGTAGGTGGAAACTCCTACATCTGAACCGCATTAAGTAGGATGAGATGGTCCTCCACAATCTGCTCAAGTGTAGTCCTTGGGAACTCTCTTCTATACCCTTTTATAGGAGCTGAAAATTGACGGGCCAGTTTCCCAAGGGACATAAGCAGAAACAGTTCTCTACTTCCATTAAGATTTTAATGAATGCCTGTTACATTTTTTAAAAGAAAATAAAAAAAAACCACCAAAAATAAAACCCACAACTAATCATCACATTTAGATTAGAAAACATGGAAATGAATGTTTATAGTTTATTAACTGTTACAAGGACATAGCTTGCTATTTAGGAAGTGCCAGATTTGTAGAAATACAGAGATTTGGCAGTCACGAAGAGCAATCATTTCCCTTTTCTTCCCATTTCTGGTCCTGACACATGGAGGTGCTGAACACTCAGGCATCTTGTGGAAAGCTTGAACTAACTTTCACAATTAGATTCTTCCAGGATCAGACTGAATGGCAATTGCCAAGTAGTCTTCCCATCACCCTCCTTACTATGAAGCTGTAGGGCTGCTCCACAGAGCCTATTTCACCCCAGCAGCCACACGCCAGATTCCTGCCACCGTAACTTACAGTGCAACTTTGGGCTTTGCCAGTGCCTCCTGCCTGCTACACCCTGCTGGTCTGACAGCCCACGGACTAGGAGCCCTTCTCAACAGCCAGACATCTCCACTCTTCTCCCTGTCTGGACAGTGGGAAGAAAAAGGTTGCATTGTCCCACTAGATACCTCAATAGATGTTGAGGTAGGGCTTCAAATCCCTCCCACTGCAGGTTATGGGAGTAGGTATTTAAATGGACATTAAATAAATAAGTAAATGGTCTCACTAAAGCACTGCAGAAAGCCTGCCGGTTATTTTTGTTTCTTTAACACTTACTTTTAAAGTAAGTGAAGATATTATCTAGGCTTTACTATTCCCTGTCCCAGAAGCACCAGAGTGGGGAAATCAGCTTTCCTGTTAGAAAGGAACAAAAAACCTGTAGGACAAAGAAGACAATGGGAAAATACACTACAAAGAAATATATGTGATGTTTCCTATAATCCCTAGGAAACCAAAAATGACAGTATCAAATCAGATAGTGACTTCTCTTTGTGAAGTAGCATCCTTTAACATCAAGGGGCAGAAGTGCCTGCTTTGAGTTGGGATTTAGAAGGGGAGGCAGGGTCTGTTGTGTGATGGGAAAAGAATCATCCTGGCTGCTTTAAAGGCCATCCTTACCAAGCTTTTTATCAACAGACTACATTCTAAAAATAATGCAGCACGTAGGAACGCCATTAGAGAAAGGTAGAAAATAACCCTGACATTCGCACATCCTGCTCAGAATGTCATTCCTAGATGTGCTAAATTTATTGTGTCATTGGACACGCTGAGGTCTTTTAATTAATCAGCAAAACACTGAGAATGTGATAGTAATTATCAACAACTTGCATGACTTCAGTGCTGAGTTTTGTGGGCTGTTCTGATTTTGATTTTTTTTTTTTCATTCCACAGACATCTTTAAATAAAATCAAATCCAAAAGATATGGAAAGATATGGCAAAGAGTGACTTTGCCTCTCAGGCACAGATATTTTCTTAGATACAACAAATTTACTGATGACCTGACATTTTCGGTTTAAAAGCCACACACCTTCAGACTCCACCCGTTTCTTCTGGAGTTTGCAATACATGCTTTTACGAATCCAGAGTAGGCAGACAACTACACAGATTTGCTTGTGAGAATGGGAGAAAAACCCAGACAAATCAGCTACAAAAAATGTGGGCTATAAGCAGTTCCAGAACAACTAGTCATAGACCTCTCAAACACTGCCTTCACTGAAGTTTTTGGGGTATTTTTGTTTTTCTTTTTCTTTTGCAAGTAGGGCAATTTTAAACAATACAGCTTTATAGGTGAAAAACAGACCTGCAATATGCTTTAGGCTGAAATGTGGTTTGTTTTGCATTATTAAGTTCAAGTTGCAACAACGGTGGCTTTAAAGGGTTGCTTGCCCTGAATGTGAGAGACTCTGCCAAAAGTTAAAAGAAATTTTTGTTGTAATACCCAGTTCCTGCTGGGAAGGATCTACAAAACACACTGTGCAGAACTGACATAGATGAAATCTCTCTGAAAAAGCATTTGCTAGCTCATTCAATGAGTCCTTCATGTTCCATGAGCTTCAAATATTCTAAATACAGCATTTTCCTTCACTACTCTTGGTCTCCAGAACAATTTATCCGACGAGACTGTAGCAGAGGAGCTAAATGTTGAGAAGAATCTCTCTTTTATCACCTCTCTGACTTTCAGAAGTCAGTTTGTTAAAGATTTTTTTTTAATACACAGTCACAGAGAAACAACATTTGAATGCAAAAATAATTCCAATGCTGAATGGCAAATTGCTCATAAATGGAAGTGAAAAATAGACAAGGTCCTGCTAGTTTCCATGGAATCAGTGAAAACTACTGATGTAGAAAATAAAATGCTGTTCCAAAAAGTAGTCATTTCACCCAAAGGCATTGAAGACTTCCCTCATGCCAAAGAGCACCAGGAGGTGGTGACCACACCATTCTAGGAAGTTCTGAGTATCAGGACATAGCATCAAGTGGTAAGACTGGGGGAGATAGAAATGATTCAGGTTGTATTGGCTTTCACATCCCGTGAATCACCAAGGAGCTGATTTGTTATCAGCAATAACAGCCTCTGTCCCTAAGAGAGGGGGACAATACAGGAAGCATATGCTCCAGGCTATTTATGAGGATGTTGCCAGAAACGGGTGTAACGTTTTGAACATGGTGACCTGTACTTTTAGATTATAATTGTATGTGAAGTCATAAACTAGACAGAAGGGACATATAAGAGGGGCATGGAAAGGAAATACACTGAAAACTATTAATCCGTGGTAGCTTCCCATCCATTATTTTCTCAGGAAAAGAATAAAACAGCATAGTGCAGAGCTCTTGGACTCCACCTTTTAGTTCTTTTAGTCAGGAACAACTATATTCAGCTCAAGTTTCTGTTTTATCTGTGGTAATGACAAACATCTCCTCTAGCAGCAGAGTTATTTGCTCCTAGAGATAGCTGTGTATCTCTGGCAATGATTAGGGAATGACTGGGATACAAGAACTGCACTGGTGGGTTCTGTGTCAAAAGGGGCAACCAGTGCTTGCTTTCTGAAACCTATGGACTGTACATCCATTTCTAGGATCACTGAGAACAAAGTGCCAGTGAATTGGTGCCAATTTCTTCGTAACTTAGGGAATAAGCTCCAGTAACTCAAGAGAGTAAGCAGATGTAAGGTGGCTGAAATGCAATACCATTTAAGATTCAACTCATATGCTCCTCAGTTATATCAGACATACAAAAATATTTTAGTACAATATTCACTATCAGTTTCCTTTGTCTTTACTCTGATACACTCCAGATCTACTTCTTCCACTGCCCCAGCAGTCACTAGAGCTCTGGGTATTCAATGCCTATGACTACAGTTTCTCTGGGGTTATTTTCTGTATTACCCTTCTATCTATATACAAGTAATAGAACTGACTATTGTATTAGATAGAGTTTCTAATGACAGATGGACTTCAACATCCAAATGCTAACATTTAGGTCCTTTCAGAAAACGTTATTTTTTACTTGTCTTGCAGATCAGCAGTAAGCACAATGTAAAACAAAATTATAAAAAAAAGTTGGATAGAAAAACCTGAAAGACTCTAATCTATGAAAGAATGAGGAACATTTTAATAAACCTATAGAGATTTCTGGATGACTGTGTCAATTAAAGTGCTCATTAGAGAGACCTGGAGTTCTCATTCATACAACTTTCCATATAAAATTCTATCCTACTAAAATTGTCTTGATGTACCAGTAAAAAAATCCAAAAGCTGTTACACAGCAGAAATGGCTGTGCATTTTTTAACCAGATTGGGTGATCAGCTGTCACTGCTGTCTGATCATATGGACTTCTGCATAGGAAAGCAGTTTTTCTTTGCCCAAATACATTAAGCTAGAATTTCAGACATAAAACCACAGATAGCATTGATGTGTTGTTTAGCAAGGGGGAGTTCTTTGTTAACACCTTCATTCCCATTACTCACTATGGAAGAAACAGATGGAATTCAATTTTTGCCCGACTGTTATGAACGATGAATATCTTTTCAGTCAACGCTGAGGGAGTACAAAGGTGTGACAAAACAGTCTGAAGACCAAAATATAAAATATAATTCAACATGCAGGATAAACACAACCATCTCCTGATTTGTTGACTCCCTCATAACTTCCTCACACATAGCAGGCCACCAGCTTGCAAAAACCTGGTTTTAGACCTTTACTGCTATAGGTGTTCTGGCATAATAATTTCAATCTAATTAAAAGCCTGAATTCAAAGCTACTGAGATCAATCAGCACATCTCCTTTGATTTAAAAGGTTTTATTTGCCCCAAGAAACTTGATCATCAGGTTTTTTCCATTCTCACAGATGGTCTTTGGTTTTAACTCCAGTTTTCTTGCCCATTATACTGTTTTGCCATAATCAGTTTTTCTTCCAAGCCTTTCCTCTAACTGAAGATACAAGCTTTCTTGTTTACTTCTAATGGTTGAAACTTGTCCCTCGTGGTTATTATAGCTTTTTGGGGGGGAGTGGGGTGGTATTGTAGCTTCTGGTATTGTCAAAGTAGTTGCGACACCACTGGATACTTTTCATATTACCTGTGAGAAACATTTGCATTAAATGTGGTTTACATTTTCAGTCATTTAAAAGGGGAGGTGGACAGAATAAGCTAAAAATTTATTCATAGTCTGTTTTCTCAATGCTGAATCTTTCTCTGAAGCCACTTGGAAGTTTGCCACTGATGTAAATAGGAGACAGACAGGGCTCTAAACTCACTTTTCTGAGATGTGCCCCCATTTTTTGAACATCATCCTGATTATTTTCCAAGATTCTCTTCTTCCATTCTAGAATAAAGCATAAATCAGAGAACTTTCTCTTTGTTGTTTGTCACACGTTTTCCTGGAAAATTCATGGTGGGGATTTAAAGGAAGAAGATCAGCAACACATGCAAGATGTGTATACACATTTTTCTTTTGAACTCGCATCTAAGGTGGTCTTCAGTGCTCTATGATTTTTCCTGTTGTATGCAGAGTGACTCATTTGGACTTTGGCACTGTTCAGTATTTTCCTGCTGTTTGAAACGAAAAAGAAGTGAGTGTGAAGAGGCCGATGCAGACTGGCTCCATCTGCACTTCCTCACTGGCTCCCAGGCTGTCAGAAAGTCAAGGGCAGCCACGGTCCCCTTGTTCCAGCATCACTTACCCTTAACAGGGCATTGTTCCTAAACACTATTATTGTTTCAGGTTGTCACTTAAAGGAGATGTTACATGTACAGTTACTTCAGAAATGATGGGCTGTTCTGCCCTCAAAAGCCATGTTTATAGCTCTACCCTTTGCAGAGGATGGCCGGCTGCCACTGCTGCTGGCTGCACTTGGAGGATAGCTGCAAAAAGCTCTTCTTTGACCTAGTGGCTTTTAAAGTTTGTATTTCCCCTCATGCTCCATGCTAGGCTGTGAAGTTTGCACAGCCACCTCCACCACTATAAAGAGGAATGCTAAGTTCCTTTATAAATTAAAGGATCTTTCATAGCTGAGGTTTGGAGGAGACAGGAGCGGAAATTTCTGTGAAGCTACAGAAAGGCTTCTGTTGGGAGTAGACAATGAGAGTAAAAAGATTTTGTCAAATTGCTGTATAAATCATTAGTTAATTATAGGCCTTAATCATCTGCATATTGTAGAAGACAGCCATGCTGCAAATCAGATCCACTCAGCCAGCTCACAGACTGGCACAGGACTGAGAACTGAATGTATGGGTAGTTCATAATCATAATAATCACTTTAATCTGGTGGCACTGCTGCACATAATGATATTCTGAAAGCAAATCTGATGCAACTTTAATAATACTAGGGAAAACAAAATACAGATGTTCCTAAAGTAAAGGAATTTACAAACAACTGTACAGAACATTAAAAAGTAAGATTAAAAAGAATTTACCATCTGCAATAACCTAAAAGAATAATAAATCTGACAACCTGAGCCAAACATTTAGAATGCATTTGTATATTTTCAGAACTGCTGTGCTGTTATGAAAAAAAAAAAAAAGATTTCAAACTATCGTACATTCATCAACCTCTCTCATTATCCAAGGCTCTCACCACACTTGGCTCACAGGTGCCAGACCCACAGCACAAGCCAGCAGTTGGAGTCCTTCACCCAAGGACTTTCAGCTGCTGTGGAGCACCCATTATGGCAAATTTAGTTTTCTGACACTTACATTCATCCTCAGAGTAAAAAAAAAAAAAAAAAAAGCAAATTCATATGACATGAAAGATAATCAAAAAAAAAATTTAATTCAATTCCTGTTCTGGGAGATTCAAAGAATGCTCAAGGTACAACTTTATAAAGAAGTTTCATCTACAAATGTCCTCATCCAACATGTAGTGGGATCAGGGAGGATTCTTTCACTCATCCAGGAGGATTTTTTTTAACAGGGACAGTCCTGTTCAGATTAAATTACTGCTGTGCAAATCTCATGCAGGTCATTACGAACAGCCTTCTCATGATGCCATTTCTTTCCCTTTATTTTTGTTAAGCAAGTTGTTTCTACTTAGTAGGGCTGTGTAGCCTGTTACACGATAGAGATATTAAATAAGGCTAAGAATTGGTTGCTCCCTACCACAGGGGTCTCTGTCACTACCAGCTACAAAAAAGCGTAACAATAAATAAGCAGTACCTGTGCACCACATGCAGTCAAAAAATCCCAGCGAACATTTAACTTGAATTAACTCACATCCACAAAAAGTGGACCACTAGAAAGCGTGCAGCCGACCAACCTACCCATTGCACCTGAGCAGTGGAAAGCTGTCAGCAAGACAAGAATAGGCAACAGACAAGAACCAAACTTTTTTTCCTTAAGTAACCGCAAAACAAGCTTCTGGAACTGTACTAGTGATAAAAAGACACAAAACTACAGCTGCCAGGCCAGCCAGCTGCTGGGAACGCCCATGGGACAGCAGGGCTGTATGACAGCAGGGCTGTATGACAGCAGCCGTTTTCGTCATCACTGGGACAACTCCACTTGTCCTTGCAGCAGTGGCCGCAAGTCTCACGCTTGTTCTGCATTCTGCATTTCTGCTGTCATCCTGCAAAATACAGAGTGCACCAGAGCTAAGGGGGGAAAAAAAAATGTATGAACATATTCATTATGGTGTTTTTCCTTGGACCAGGTTTCACAAGCTCAAAAAGAGATGGATTTATGGTTCCTGAATTGTTGAGGCCCCCTCTGTTGAACTACAAGCCAATAAACAGAGGAAAACGTATTGTATACTATGAAGAAGATGGAACACTGGCTTTCCAGAAGTATTTTGCACTTGGAGCAATTTCCAGGACCCTGTAGCACTGCAAACATAGAGGTACTGTGCCCAAAAGCCCTCTGTTCTCAGTTGCACTTGTCACCCTGATCCAGGTGATGCTTTGGTCTGCACAGAAGCTGACGGTTTTTTTACTGAACTACCCACTTCCATCTTTCCCCACTTTTACTGCAGCTCAAGAAGTTTCTTTGTGTTTCCTGACTGCCATATCTGCTCATTTGTCATCATCTATTTAGATGTTTAATGTTTTATGGTAGGAAGCATCTGTTTGCTGTGAAGAATAGCTAATGAAACAGGCATCCCATCACTAACAGACATCTGATTGTTACTATTAATTAGCAAGATGAAACCTTGCTTTTCTTTTTTTTTTTTTTAATAGAACACGTGTTGCTGGCTTTTCTTTTGGTTTGTGTTGCTTTTGTGTTTTATTTTTAAAATCTCTAATGAGAAAAACAGCACACCTTTGCAGAATGGTAGTAGAAAAGAAGCTCCGTTACCTTCTGCAAAAGCACATTTATGTTCTTACACCACTGGATATTATGTATATAATATTCAGCAGGTAACAGGAATCCAAGATCAACACTGAAAACTGAACTGCTTTGTGAACCCTTCCTCTTGCCTAAATGTCTTTGCATCATGTCTTATAATCAAAAAGGCCTGGTGAATAATTTTCAATTTTAAAGAGGCACTATATTCCTGAGGAAGTCAGGGGGTTTTTTCTGGGTAAAATTACTAGTAATGGGCAATAGGACAGATATCTGAATAGAAAGCAACTAGAAGACTAGTAGCAAGATGAAAAAAAAGAAAGGAAAGTAGGAATTACGGGGCGGGGGGGAAAGGAAATATGTATTCTGGTCCAAACAACATGTCCCTGCAAATTTACACAGTCTAGCTGATTCACTGGAATTAGATTAACACAACATTGCTCATTTCCAAGTGTAAAGTCTGCGTGCAGAAAATGCTTAATGACAAAACTAAGAGGAAACTTGCTGAAGCAGTTAGACACAGATGGCCAGAATAAAGTACTGAAACACCACAGGAGTCAAGTTGTGCTGGGGCTGAGATGAGATGAGATGAGATTTCCCTGTGCACTGATCTGCTCTGTAGAGGACAAGGAGTGACTGTGCCTACCCTGGAGAAAAAAGGAAATGTTAGAACAGCTTTGTGCAGCAGATTTAGGGATGGAGATGTGCCAGAAGAAGTTTCAAAATTTGTTTCTCTTGCCAATAATGAGTAAGCAGATTGAACATTTTAACATATAGATAGCACTGTACATGTAGGTAAAAGAAGAATGTGAAAAAACACCTTAATCCCTGTATCAAAGACCCTGGAGACAAGGAACACATCAGTAAGGTATCAGGTATTGCAGGATTGAGACTGTCAAACCTTTGGGCATTCTTTGCAAATTAATAGCATATCCCTGTCAAGATGCAAAGATTTCTTTTGTTCTCACTTGATATGAACAGGATTTAGGGATTTTTTTAAAATAACGAATATTGTGAAGGAAGGGTGGGGTTAAGCATTAGGGAAATCAAAGTCATCTTCTTGGCCTTACTACAAAAGAATTTGGATTACAGTGAGGCAAGTCATTCAGTTTCAGTGGATTGGTTCTTTATGTACTTAATTCTGAGATTAGAATAATACAACTTTCTCCCTTCTGCTTTTGTGCGACTTGTGCATTTCACTCCCTTGAAGACTGCATGTTCTCCTATACTGGCTTCTCCTAGCATAAAAGATCCTACATCTAAACTGAAGACTTTAGGAATCATAATTCTAACAAGAGGCATGTTTGTAAACCTATCATTTGCCAGCAGATTAGTTGTACAGCAGAAGGAAAATAGCTCAGAGTTGAGCATAATTATAACACACAGGGACTCATATTTAATATTTTTATATGAACACTGCTATTTCCATACAGAACTATCTGCAATATCATTAAATAATGCCCTGCATGTAGAGGTTACATGTTTATCCTTACAGCAAGATGGAATGAGGCACTGTAGGTAATATAAAGCAGAAATGTTTTTGGATTATAGACATTCATACTAAAGATTTAAATAGTTCCCTGAAATCAAGGTTGATGAGCAAGTTTGCTCTGCCATAAATCTTGAATACAGGGTACAATTACTGGCACTTCAGAGCAACAGGTATCACCCTTTAATGCCATTTTAGGATATTGGATGCTGTTTTTCAGCACTGATCAGCGAAATAAGGTCTGAGGCAGGCAGAGAAGAAACAGCACATTTACTTCGAAATGGAGAAGTAGAGACAAGACAAAGTGTTTGACCAGCACTTTCTAAATAGCAGACTGTTACACCTGCCATCAGCACATTCTCAAATGTGTTCCTAAGCAAGGGAAAATAGTACATTGTCCCAAATTACTTACACACTTTATGTCAGAAGCACCTTAATTAAGCCATTTTTAAACGAGAGGCATGTCAATGTTGAACCTTGTTGTTTACTAAAGAGAGAGAGAAAACTACTTTGGTTCCATACATGTAGACATCAATAGCCAAGAGACATTTTAGAAGTTTCAAATGAGACAAACTTTCTGAAGCTTTCTTGTCAGTTTAGTCAAGAAGTTATTCAGAAATACTTTAAAGCGTTACTCAAAATCCCATGAAAGTCACTGCTCCACTACATTCAAAAGACTTCAGCTCCCAACACTAAATTAAAAACTATATTCACATACCTATTCTGGGTGATGTAGATTAATGATATTTTATCACAGGAACTTTCATAAGTTAAGTTCTACAGCCCTACAGATTTAAATTGGACACAGTTAAAATGAAACATGGAATTAAACTCATAATCCATATGTGATTGGATTTGCAGAATTTTGCAACTGTCTTATTCATCATGCTGAGCTTTCCAGTGCTAGAGCATAGAATATGCTGGGGACAGTCAGCTTTGTAATCAAGCACCCAGACACTGACAATATGTGTGTGCCTTTATGATCCGTGATTTAGGTCTCATTCAAATCCCACCAAAGTTCATAATCAGTCTCTTGTCAGTACTGGCACACACTCAGCTAGCTGAAGCCTCTGTCAGCATTAATGAGGTCAAGTGCTCAATAAATGTAACAGACAGAAAAGTAGCATTTAAGGAGATTTAAATGTGGATGTATCTATCTAAATTATACACCTATGTAGCTCATATTGAATTGGAACAAAAGTTCTGAGAAATTAACAGAATAAGTAAACACCAAATAAGGGTTTCAATAGTGTAAAAATAATTGTCTCTGTTAACAGGTTTGTCCTTCAAGATATTACTCTACTCCACTGCCCACTTTCTCACAAACTCAGTGCTCTGCTTGGCTACCAACAGTTCCTCCCATTCCCAGGGCTCTTCACTTTCTTTGCAAATACAGCTTCAACAAGGCTCACATGTGCACTGCCTCTGTCCTTTGCTTTTCATTGCCCTTTGGTTACATAAATACATGATCTCCTTATACGAAAACAGCCCATAAAATCTATACCTAATATGAGGCACTTTAACAACATAAAGAATTCATGTGGATGGGCATGTAAAAGCCAGGGACAGAACAAGACAGAAGTATGTGTAATTAACACATTGAGGATCTGCACTGTGATCAGTCTCAGAGATAACATATCACATCTGGCAGCAGGGGTGGTGAGAGCCCACTCTACCAGACAGAGAGGAGATGCCAGCTGCTAACAGAGATAACAGATATTCTGCCTGATGCATGACCTGCAAACCAAGAACAGCCAGTCAAGAAAGACCGGTTGCCATCTCTCTGATAAAGAAGAGGGAGGCCCATCCATCCCAGACATCCGTGTTTGGCTGTGACAGCAACTGAGCTGCATAGGAAAGTTCTTCCCACATACATTCCGAAACAGGATTTATCGAGTAGGCCTGGCATCCACCAACTGCTCTGATGGAGAGCAAAACCAGGTGCCAGAGACAGAAAGCTGTTGCCTGAAATACTGTTAGAAATTTCAGCTGTATTAGTCCCTCTCAGTGATTCATTCAGTAATGGTGCTGGATTCTCCCTTGCGTACAAACATCCTGTAACTGACTTGGAACAAAAAGTTACCATGGCACAGATTATTTTTATTATAAGGCCCTTATTTTAAGTCCAAACTATTAGGTACAGTACATGTAAATAACTCTGGGAACTGCTGCTGAGAATTAAAAATCCATTCAATAAAAAATTCTTGTTTCCTATGTCTAAGCACTTCTCAAATATAATTATAAACAGTTCATTGTGCTGTGACGATGAACAATTGAATTTTAGAAGTAAACTAATCCAAGATCTTTTCTGGTCATGGATCACCGAATCCAGAATTGTGCAATCCCATAAGGAAAGTGGTATATACCACTGAATGTGACTATACCACATAATAACAATAAAGACCACACCACTTTCTCCAGTATTCATAAAACCTTCCTTTAAGTAGTGCCATATCTCAAGATAGCATCAAGCAACTTGTTTCATAACATCTTAATCAGAACACTTTCTATTTCCACTTTTTGTGTGATTCATATTTTTCTACTGAAAAAAAAAAGTAGAGTGATAATTTAAGTACAGATCAGGTTGGCTTCTTTTTAACCTGTTTTTGAGATTTCCTCAATTCTGCATAATGTGCATAGCTTATTTACAGCCAGGTACTCTCAGACATAGCTCAGAGGCTAAAAATATCTTGAAGACACATTCAACAATATGTGGCAAATTGAACAGCTTAAGACACACTCTCTGGTGGCTTTGAACAGACTGAGAGAACTATGGTTTGAGCATGAAAACTGAAGTTATTCTCCTACTGAAATGGAAGCATTCAAAATAGATACCTTGTAGTGAACCCCACCAGTCCTGTTCAGATGTCCTTCAGTCAACATTAAAAGACCATTTTTGGAGGAAAGAGAATTAACCAAATTTAAGGACACATAAATAGGCTGAACTGACAAAATCAGAGTGTACATCTGTCTGATGACCTATTTTTCCCTAAGGAGGAATAAGTGACTACTGTCTCACATTCATCATTGCTAGAAACATTACACAGTATAACTCAGAGTTTTTCTAAACCATCACGGTCAACCAGCAAATAACAGACATTCTGTTCTGAGCCACGACAATTCACAAGAGTTAACATTTGGACATTTATTTAGGTAGATGCAGAGGACAGAACAGAAATTCTTTAGAGCAGTTCTACGCTTGTTTGTAGTTGCATTCTGTTGGTCAATAAGATAGAATAAGATTATTATTGATAAATCACTGATTTCTGTTGGCTGGCTCCTGACAAGCTTGTATTGTTCAGTGTTGCTGTTCTCCAAGTTCCCATATTTTCATCATTATTTTGCCCCTCTACAATCTCTCTTTATTTTTTTTTTTTCTGGATACCCTGGGAAATGTCTGGATTCTGCGTGATTAAAGTTAATGGGAGCTTTGCCATCAGCTTCGCTAAATATGGGATAATGCTCTGTGCCAAATTCCATAAACCTTCTAGTAAGCCACAACACCTGTTTTCCTTCTCCTCCCATGCCCCATTTCTCTTCATTGCACATTTTTTCTCTTCTCTGACACTTATTAATCCATGCACTCTATCCAATCAATCACATTCATCTTTCTTCACCAGTTATGTTGTTGTAGTTCTGTGGCTGAAATTACTAGGGCAGTGTGAACTCACTTATAAAAGTGCTACTTTTCATATTGCCAAAATAATGTCAGTGTATCACAGAACACCAGTCTAAAATGGTATGCAATACCTTTTCATGCATCTTGATCTGATTTTAATTTAACTTTCAGTCCCACTTGGAAAATCACCACCCTATACATTTATTTCTAAAATGTTCTTATACCCAAGTGTTAAATCTTTACCATTGTTCAGCTTGTTGAATTCCAGTCTCCCCTTCCTAGCAAATGTAATGAACATACTTTATTATTCCTGCCAAAATGTTTCAACATTTAAACTTTAGCAGTTCTTCATTCTTGGTGCTAAAACCCTTCCTGGAATTTTCAGTTTAACTCCTCTTGAGCTTAATTAAAGACATGTCTTCTAAAAACACCTATTGAGACAAGCAGAACAAGTGGAACTGTCTTAGGAAAACGTAGAGCCTCAGCTTTAGAATAATAATGACCAAGCAGAGCGGAAGCAAAGACGATCATTTGGGAACGATCACTCGGGTCAACAGCCTCAAATACGGATTAATCACGGGGGGAAGGGACAGGGAAAAAAAGCACTTTGGGAACAGTTGGTTTCTTATTGAAGCAAGACCTACTGCCCTGTCTCTTTAGCATATTCTCTCATTTGTTAAGACCCTTCATTAGCTGTGTGAATGTAATCCACTACTTCATCTCCAAAATGTGCGACAGGCCAAGCAGCAGGTGAAGGACATCCTTTATTCCGTTCTGCCTGACTTTGACTTTATTAGAGTGATACATCATTCAGGATTCAAATTAATGTCTATCCCAAGAGACGTATTGTATGGCTTGATATTTACTCTAAGTGTTCTTTGAATTTGCTGTCTACAGAAACAAAGTGCAATGCCATTATCAGAAAATTTATTTTCTACTACTGGAGACTGCTCTGTGAAAGCCAGGCTTCTACTCCCGGTAGTTTATGAGATGTAGGTTTTTTGCCCTCCCCTGTTTTTCTTGAGAAAAAATAAAGCCTGAGCAGCTACAGTACTAAGTAAACAGCAAAATACTGTATGTTCATTCAAAATCTAGCTAAACACACACAGTTCAGAGTGAAACTGCTAAATGCCTGTAGCTCACTCCCTGCTTTTATAAGTTATAACACTGCCTAAGGGAGGCAATGACATAAAATATTTCATAATAGTACCATTGGAACTGATATTTACATTTTTATCATTAATTCCCAAATACTGAATCAATCAGCTTAAACCAGTGTAACACCAGGTTGCTGGGGTGTCTGGTAAAGTAACCCGAAGAGATGTGTCAAAGAAATTGTACTTCAACCTTGTTGTTTTCAGTGTACCATACTTAATTTTTAATCATTATTGCTGCTGCTTCTTCTGAAGATAAGACTCAAGATTAAAAGAAGCAAAGCAGCTTTGAAACACTTGAACCAGAGCCTAAGGTTTAAACAGCAGTATCCATACAAATAGAAAACCAGGTAGGGAGATTCTTTTTAATTTCCAGCAGGCAGATGTAAAAGCAAAGTATGGAAGCACCTCCCTCAAATGCAGAAAAGAAAATTTCTTCCTGAGCAGCACAATCACACCAGAGACAGAAAAGAGATACTGGCGCTTTCAGTGCCATCCCCATCACCATTCACTGCCTTCCAGAGCTCCAGAGCTGCTATTCATTCCCTAACATCCAGATCGGGGCAAAATTCACTGCAGATGTCCTGATGTAACTACACGTGTTATTCTGTGGGGTTTTTTTTATTTCCTTACCTTACTTCTATCAGCAATTCTTCTTTTCAGTCCTCTCTTAGGACTTGATTCTTTTCAGTAACTATTATGCTTAAAATTGAATAGTAATTTAAATCCTTGGGAAATTTGAAAGTATGTTAGTAGTATTGAAGTTATTTTATGAGTACAGAGAGTAGGAACCATGTTTTTACTGAATTGTTTCATCCAAATAATTCCTTTGTAGAAAAAGAATCTATTTTTTAGGTATTTTTCACCCTNCAGTACTCCAAATGTTAAACAACTTTCTTAGCTTTTTTTTCCCCCCTTTTTTCTTTTTAAACAATTCAGACAGATTCAGATTTAGATGTTTTTAAACCATGGAACAATCTTCTAGAGGGTAGGATTCCATCTGGGTCACCATGCTGCAAAATAGTACTTGGAATATTTCTTATCTTAGTTTCTTTCTATTTTGAAGGTTTGTTCTGTACAGCAATCAACATCAGTGTAATTGATATCCTGCCAACCCCTTAATCCACATTTGTGCACACACACAATATAAACCTGCGAGTTTATGGCAGTGCAATTTACTTCAGTGTCAACTGAATTGTATAAAACCCACTTGCACATCAATGGGATCACCCATTGTGCATTGGTTTTGTGTAGACAGGGAGTAAATCACCTGATAATCTGATGAGGATGGATTGTGTAAATAGTCCCACAAAGAGCAAATGTGCATAGATAGGGCAATAAACTGGAATGATCGATGGGACAAGCACCATGGTAAGATCAAAGACGGGAGGCTGCAGCAAGCTTTTTAATCACCAGACCTTGCACTCCCATTAACCACTTCCTGTAAATGCTCTCTCAGCACTCTGAATTGGAGATTTTCCACTTTTTTTTGCCTTACACCATTCAAGTTCAGCAGGATACAGCCTCGAGCAGCACCACAAACCAGTTGAAGTGCAAACAAGATCTCTCTGAAGATGTGTTTGCTTGAGTCAGGCAGCTCTGCACTTTGCTACCTGGGGGCTATGCCACCCTGGCTTCCCCCCGGGTTTGTCTGCTGCACACAGTCCTTCACAGAAGTTACTAGCTAAAACTGTGGCTGCATTCTTGGGGGATCGGGGCACCAGGAGCTGACACCTCCCCATCCCCAAACCCTCGGTGCTGTACCACGCTTTGTTTCACAAACCAGCATAGCAGTTTTGCCAGAAGAGCTCAGCACACAGAACGAGCACAGGCTGCTCCTTCCCCATTTTACCAGAGCTGTGCTTACACTGCTGCCACTAATCTTGAATTTGTTTTTGGTCTAAGTTTCCAAGTTCTCTCTCTGCCTTGAAAAGCTGCTCTCCATCTTCCCTCCTCAGCTAGTACCTTCACCCCTAAACTCACTACCTCTGCTGTTCCCTTCCCAAATCTCTCCTAACTTTTATCCTTCTCACATAATAATCCATTGCCAACTTAAACTCGTATTTTCTTTTTTTTCCCTCCTCCTTGAGTTGCAGTAATAATCACCTTATTACCCACCAGAAACTTCTTCCTAAACCCAAGCTCCCTTCCCAAGTGCCCTCCATTATTTTGTCTTCCCCAGATATTTGTTTCATTTCTCAACAGTAGTTGGCTGCAATAGCAACTGCTTCTTTCTCATCTATTGCAATGAATCTGTACAAGATACCAGAATGCAATGATAAATGTCTGAGTACTCACTGATCTTTCTTCACCAGACTGAAAGTAGTTTAATTACCTAGAGATTTACAAATACTCAAATTATCTCCTCTTATTCTCAATTTTTTCATAATCCTACAGCTGTTTCAGCTACCAGCAGACACAAAATGTGGCTTCCCAGAGAGGAGAGAGGGAAAAAAACCAAGCAAGCAAGAAAAAATTGCTCTTTTCACCTAATTCATCCATATTACATCACAACTCGATCAACATTTAATATTTTATTGTTTATTTTTACCATCTCTAATCCTTTTTCTTTGCACTTTGATTTCCTTCCACGGAGAGAATGAGCAAGCATGCTGACTGTGTCTCTTCAGAGCAAGGCCAGTTTAGCTTTCGGTGCAGCATAAATACAACCATTGCTTAGGATGAGGGAGAGGGAATTCAGCATGCAACATAGGCATGATGCACCTTCAGTAACCTTTTGTTTTTACGTATCAGTCTAGTACATATACAAAAACAGTAAAGAAATTTTATACTTTAGGAACAGCCACGTATTTGTATACTGAAGAAAAAGAAATGTATTTTCTCTGTGTTGGTGGGCAGCGGGGGTTTTTTTGTTTCGTTTGTTTGCTTTGTTTCATCCTCTTCTCTCCAGTGTTTAAGGCATGAAGATCAAAGATTGTCAGTGAGACTTTTAAGATACACCTGAATGCCTCTTTCACTTTGAGAGCATAACCATTACCATCGGCTCAACAAGGTGGGTTTTTTTAAGAATCATTTTGGAAAAAGCTTCCAAAAACCCCGGTACTTCTTCACAGCCCACGTGGTATCCTCAGGCACATTTAATGGAAGTCTGGCTTCCAGACACCATCGCTTTTGATGAGTTCATTCACAAAGCAGGCTCTCTGAATAAGCCAAGACGTCAAGGCAAACACAAATGCTTAAAGAAACAATTGCTCAACAAAGGGTTGCAAGATTTTTTCCAAAACACCCAGGTCAAATAACTGGAAATGTGAACGTGAAAATTATTACTACTTAGAGTTTTTGGACGTGTCTTGTTTTCAAGGTAATAGTCATATGGCTTTTCTCTCTGGGAATTTCAGTCAGCTGCTGCATCTGCTCAACTTAAGAGCTTTGCAGAGCACCTTAAGTACTGTGGGCATTTCTTGCTAAATTGGTCAAGATTAGTTTTTAACTCACTCCACAGTTAATGCATTTTAACCTAGAAAACAAAGTCAGATAGCAAAGCTGTCCAGTCTGAACAGTGTAACTAGACAGAAGATGCAGATTTGCAGTGCGAATTATCTCTACAACTATTTTAGTTTTAGGAAATAGAACCTCATAATTAAATAAAAACCTTTATGGGGAAGGCTTTGAACTTAAAGGAAAGAAAATGCATCACCAACCAACCCTAACACGTGAGGGGCCAGTGTAGATCCAACCAAAACAGAAAACAAATACATGCTACTGCACTCATCACCACAGTCTGACTATCTAACAACAAAGAAAAGAAAGAGACAATTCACATCAGATTTGTCACGTTTCACATAACAAACTGTAAATAGCAACAAAATGAAAAATAAATTTCAGCTGGAAATTGCAAAGCACTAAATGGGCTGAGATTCTGTAAGTGCCACAGAGATGGGCTGGCATTCCACTGCAAAACAGTTATTTTAGCATTTCATTAATCCATGACTTTATTAGATGCTTCTTAATTTTGATTTATCTTGGGAATTTTTGATCAAAGAGGGACACATACAAGTTTTCATTTTTATCTCAGTAAGTCAGTAATTCTGGAATCAAATCACTTTACCAGTGAAGCAATTTTTTTCTCCCTCTTGCTTAAGAAAGCCACTTTGCAGAACTTGCTAGTAAGAACTGTGAAAATTACTTATATAGAAGACTTATGTCTTGAGGCTAAACCAATTACACTGACCTTTCTTTCACTCCTTACCTAATACACATTTTTTATATGTTAAAATAGAATAACATATGGAATGGCTTCTGCTCTTTTCCAACACCTGGAACTGTGCAGTAGCTTATAAAGCAAGGAAATTTATCTGATATAGAATATTCTGATGACATAAGATTATAGCCCCAAAATAATAGAGTGAAACAATCGGTTTGCACAGGTTGCCTTGCTTTTCTACACTCAGGTGAAGACTGCTGTTCACTTGTGTGAAAAACTTAATTGTGCAAAATTAATCCCTTTAATATACTAATCTTCTGCTCTCTATGCAGGTATGAAGACATCTTTTACCCAAGGCTGATAACTTTGTACCCCAAAGGAATCTCTCACTCAGAAACCAAAAGGAGAAACATCTTTGTATTTTAGCATCTGTTATTTGATTTATGTTTTGTTTTGACACTTTGACACATTCTCTAACCAGCTGTGGTCAAAGTAGAGATATTTTTAATAAATACATAATAGGCTTTAAAAATTAATATTTTTGACTTGCTGACAATATGACAGTAATAAAAGTCTCCAATGAAAGATGCCCGATGGTATGCACAGCGTTAGGAAGGGAGGAATTTATTCTGTGGTCCCTTCAGCAATCAAAAACACCAAAAGGATTTCACGGAGAATTTTCAACTGACTTTTATCTAAGGCCACACTACCAGGCTAGGGAAGGCATTTTCCATAAATGAATGAATTAATTCAGTTTTCACTTTCGCTTTCTGTTTCACCTTAAAAGAAAGCCCTGAGGCAAGCAATACTGCAGCACAACACAAACTCGTGCTGGTTTGTAATAGAGGTCCCTATCCAAGGATTGGTCCACTGCAAGCCTCGACTGCAAGAGCAGGTCCTTGCTGGAAAAGAGGCTAAGGAAGGAAGCATAGCACAGGAGCTTTCATCACGTTAGATAACAAGAAGGAAGATGCCTCAACCCTGGAATTGTTCAAGGCCAGGCTGGACGTGGCTTTAAGCAACCTGGTCCAGTGGAAGATGTCCCTGTCCATGGCAGGTGGCTTGGAACAAGATGATGTTTGAGGCCCTTTCCAACCCAAGCCATTGCATGATGGTATGGCAGGTACAGTCAGGATAAATACATGACAACAATTAGTCATGCATGAAATGCAGTGTTGTACGTTTCTGTATTTTAATGTGTATGCTTACGTTCATATGCTCTGTTGAGAAAACAATCAATCAGTTGAACTCGTGACGGGGTTAAAGCATAGGTGTAAAGAAATAGTAACACCAAACAAAGGCATCCCAGCATTAAAAAAAAAAAAAAAATCTAAATATTTCTGTTAATTCCCTTTAAGCCAATATATAAGTTCCTGTTCCCTGTATGTTCTATACAGTGAGACAGGAGGAAGGAAAAGGTAGCTAAAAAAAGCAGATGGGTGGATAGAACGGAAATAATAAGCAGAGAGAGAGAGACAGACTGGTCTAGTGGGGGAAATACTAGAAGAGTTAATTGGGATATAGAAAATGAAAATCTGAAAAACAAAGCTGAGCAGCTATTTGGGATATAGACTGATATTCGACAGGGTGGATTCTTGAGGGACATTTGGGATTACTGATGGTTGCCTTCTGTTACTGCAGCTCTTCATACACAGACTCCACACTGAAGAAAACCACTTGGAGTGTCCCACTCATATTTCATTGACTGAAAATAACATCAAGAATTTCACTAACTAAAAAGCATTTAATTCTGATGACACAACAAAGCTAGCTGCAAAGGGGATGAATTGAATCTAAGTTTAGATCAAAAGTTCAACATGTTATAATTGTAGTATTAACTTTTTTTGTTGTCATTCAAGAGCTGCAACACAATTTTCCTGTTTGATTCTTAAGGACAGCAGTGCTACAAAAGAATCAATTGCAATTTCTGCTATGAGCTCAGGAGAGCAGATCTCCCTGAAATTTTATTTAAATAGTATATGAAACAAATAAATAATAACAATTGAAAAAACAAAACAAACAAACAAAAAACCCCACAAAACAGTTGAGAAGAAGCTTCTCACTATAGTACAAAGCCTTATTGAGTATTCAGCATTGGTTCTAGATGAATGAGGCAATCACCTAAATATGTGAAAAGCCATTGTACAGTACAGTATATGTTAAATCAAATATCATCACAGGTTCATCCAGGCCTGGGCTAAATCCAGAAAGACATGGCAAAGCCTGAGAAAGAGGTGAACCTGAGATATACATGCAACAGGGCTTCCTTATGTCCCAGAAACATCACCAAGCTATTACACAGGCTTTTGCTCATCGGAAAAAAAAAAAAAAAAAAAGAGGAAATTAAAAGAGAACATCTGCAATGTCTAAAGTATTCTAAAGGGAATATACGGGAAGGATGTTTCAAAGCTATTTGAGCTAGGGTCAAACAGGGATAGGAGATGCAAAATCTAACAAAGGTCAAACTACAGACTAACAGAGTTTATATTCTGAAATAATTATTAAGCTCTGTGACGAATAAATACACTGTTCTGAAAATTATTAAACAAATGAGAACAAGCAAGAGTCAAATTAGGTGGTCCTCTACTGATCCAAATTTGTCCTAGGTTTTACCCATATTGGAATATTTGCTCACTGTGAAAGAGTTAAGGTAAAGCTATTACTTTGAAAGAGGTTGTAGTGCCTACCTGAAAGCACTTTTTATTGAATTTGGGGGTAAACTCTTTATGCAGGTATTACATTGCCATCTAGTGTATGCAGTATATATTGTAATTCTGCTTCCTGGGCTTTACATCACATAAAGAAGCTGAATTTTCCCCTTAGTTTGCTTTCCTCAATCCATTTTATCTTGAAGCAGAACAGATTTCCTTCAGGCTACTCAATCCCAAGAAACACGTGACTGGTGTTACTGAGAGATTCAGCACCATAAAAAAAGCACAACTCCAGAAGCAGCCACTTGCTGAATCTCAGTGTCTTTGGCAGGTACATCCACGGAAAGTTTTAGGAATTTCAGCTGTTCTCATGCAGCAACAGGGGCTTTGGATTCAACGGTCTTCCCTTGGAGGGGACATGGACTCTCATCCCTGACAGCAACACAACTACCCTGCCCTGGAGAGGGGAATAATCCCAGTCCTTCTGATGTTGCTTTCAGTAACTAATTAAACTGTCATCGAGACAAGGACAGTGGCTAAACTGCACTGACAAGTCCTTGGATGGCAGGGAGGCAGAGCCCACTTTGTGCAGGCAAAAGACTGTTTCACACCATGGTTGCAGGGTGTTCCTGCCATGCACCCCAAGCCATCTGCTCCAGGCAGATGCATGGGAGTTTCCCAATCCTGTTCTAAGACAGTTTGGGAGACTGGTGTTTCCCACAGCTCACCACTCTGTGTGAGCTGTTTGCAGCTACATATCCCACCTTTGGGCACTATCCTTCCCTGCATTACTAGGTAATGGTCTCTGAATTCCCCAGCTGTGAACACTGCTGGAGGCACAGCACACCCAAATTAAAACAGGAGACATTTAGGTGCTTGTAAAAGTGGAGCTTGGCCATCTTGAAGTCTTGAAACAAATGAGTGCTGAGTAATGCCCCACCACTTTGACCATTCCAGCCTCACTCCAGTTTAGGAATCTGAGCTTTTAAACCCAGACCTCTGAAGCACATTTCCCCAGTATTTACGGTAAGATTTATCTTTTCTGGAAGAGTTCTTTCAAGACACAAACTGACCCAGGTCCACAGTGCAAAGGTTAACTTATAAGACAGTGAAAGCTACAGAGGAACTCATAATTGCCCTGGCACAAGTACATGAGAGGCCCTGGCCACCAGGTTCTCCAGGAGGCCACTGTCACTGAGCAGCCTCACCTTCCACCCATTCCTTCCTTGGGCTACAGTGTGCTGCAGTGAATGCCGAGTGCAAAAGGAAAAAAAAATGGTTTCACACTCACCCCATCTGCCAGTGCACCTGAGAGAGAAATAGGCTCTTCACTGGAAAGAAAGAACAGGAAAAAATCCTTACTATTACCAGAAAAGGAAGTGGCCCCTGCTTTCAAAATCCAGCTTCCACGTTACGGAACTGAGGAACCTGCTTTAAGCCCCAAAATCAGTTGCAAATACCAAGTTATACAAGAATTGTCTACAGCTGGTTTTTTTCAATGTCTTGACATTCTAACAATATAGCAAGGGCCTAATTTTATGCCTAACTAAAGATATTTTAATACATAATATTTTATCCATAAATAAACCAGGTTTTACCTTCTTTTTTGCTAGCTGTTGGGGCTTAAATTACTGGTTCTCCTTGCTAACCCATTTGCTCACTTTACTGGCCTTATCATATGATACTTTGCACTGGGCGTAGTAACAGAAAATGCATTTAATAGACTGTAGCCTTTCTTTTGGCCACTGCGTTACCCACTTGCATTTGTTGATACTATAATTAATATTCAAAATATATCCTTTATAAAATTCAGTTTTGTTTGTTACTGACCCACAGATATTACTTACACTGTGCTTCAGGATGTGAACACACATGGAGTCCATAAGCAGCTGGCCTAAGGGGTGGAGGCTGGTGAGCACCCTAATTAATTTCAGTCTAAAAGAGTCAAGTTAGCAAAACCCCACTGTTTAAGCTAACCAGTGCCCTTTAAAATGAAACACTACACTGGCTCTGTCAGCAGATCGGTCCCTTCCAGCAGGGAGGGAGGTGAAGGACAATTAGGGCTGATAATGTCTCTTGTTAGTGCAGCTGTTGGGCATTAGGCCATGAGAAAAGGTAGCAAGTGTAAATAGATTTCCAGGGTGATGATAATTTCTTTTTCTTTACAAATATGTTGAACACTAATTCAGCAATATATTGATACTGTACAATCACCAGCCGTGTAAATATTTCCATTCTCTTCAACAGGAGAGCAACTCAGCTAAGTCTTTAATGTTAAAGTCTGTAATAATCTGTAGATACAGAAGTAGTGAAAGATTCTAGTACCCCTCTTCCATCCCCTCCTATGGACTGTTTTCCTCATTCTATAGCTATCCTTAAACTTATTTATAGCCCTAAATTCACAACTTGTCATAGGCAGGCACAGCATCACCAAGTTAGTTCAGACATATCCGTAGCCTTTCGGCTTGTAGTTAGTAAAAGCTGCCATTGCTGTAACTGGAGTTTAGTTCTTCACCCATTTACCAGAAATAAAAGCACTTACAAATTATTACCTGATCACCAGCCTACTACATAATGAGTTAATAAAATAAACAGAGATTTCCTTCAGAGAGCAATATATAAAAAGAAGGGAATTCTTTTTACAACAAGTCATAGTATCTGCCTTATTTTTCAAAAAGAGGAGCAAATTTTTGTTCACTGAAGAAAAAAATACTATAAACAGAAGAGTGGATCCTTGATCATTTTCTAATAACTTTTAATGACTTGGCTGGGTTTTTTAATCCAAAGTGAAAATAGTGTGATGTTTAAAATTCAGAGGAGAAAGAACTCTTGATAGAAGCCTAATAACACAGAGAATACAATTGAGGAGCCTCAATTTGTTTGCTAGCTCTAGCAAGGCTACTCAGCATTTAAGTTTGCAGCCAGCCTCTCATTTGCACTCTGCCGGCATGGGAAAAATGTTATTCTAAACAAGTAGAGGAGAGTCAAGAAATTTCTAAAGACACTGTTCTACTAATTCCTAAGAACAGAGGATGCAGCTTGTACTAAGAGCCCTTCTGTGTGCCAGTTTGATGTCAAACATCAGTAGGCTGAAGTCAAACAACAGGTTTCTCAAGCTGTTCACACTATAACTTTACAAGAAAGTATTTGCTGATCATATGGCCACACACAAATTTTCACAGTAAAAGCATACAGAAAAACATTATTTCTATCTGTCTATGGAACTGTTTCCCAAAGGCCATAACCTGTCACTGAGCGTTCACCACAGTGGATGGCAAACTCTACCACTGAATTTAGCTGTGGAGGATGTATGTTCTCTCCTGGATGAAGAGGATGTTACATCCTTGTCCTTGTACATTTTTCATTTATGCTTCTGCAGTGTTTTTCATGGTTACTGTAAAATTTATTTATTAACAAATGAAGCAGTAAAATATCAGAGGCAAAATTTTAACATGGAGGGGAAAAACTTAATGGAATTTCCTATGGCACTTGAGAGAGTTTTATTCACAGAAGGGGCAGCCATCTCGAATCTAATAACCAGATGTGTCTAGAACTCAGTGTTTCCAAATGTTTCAGGTATGTGAGGTTTTAGAACACAACATGTCGTGCCAAAAATGCACAGAGGAGAGGAAATGGGTAATTGGGAGGGAAATGTGCAGTAGTAGCACGTGCCAATCTGCCCTTGCTCAACATGGGAAAGCTGGAAAGAGGATCTTTGTGGTGGAACGAAAAGGGACACAAGGTCATTTTCTGCTCCCAAGGATGACATTTATAATCCAGAGTGATTCCACTGAATTCAGTGGTTTTAAAACCAGAGTGGAAAACTGACTCTGGCAGTTATCTCTTTTTAATCACAATGGGAAGTAGACAGTCAGTTCAGCACATATTTAGTCTCTCCTCCTCTCTAGGGACACCTAGGATAAGGGCCAAACAGGTGCTTGAATACCTGGATTTGATGACTTGCAAAACATTAGATTAGGGTGATACAGAGGGCAGTCCAGTTGTATTTGTCCCATCTCTCTAGCACAGGATGCTCCCCAGCAGGAGGAGTGGTTTGAGACACAACATATTTCTTGCGTCAGAGAATTTCAAGGTGGAAACATAATATGTAGTCTTGACAGCAACAGATAGCATAGATACCCAGATTCTCTTTTAGCTTTGGTCATCAAGTAATAATTAAAAGGTATTTAGGGATTTACACAGTTCTTAATTTGATGATTAGATATTCCACGTACTTATAATCCAAGTTACAAGAGGGTTTGCAGCTTTTTGTTTGTTTTTTAGTTCAAGGTTTTTTTAGTGCAAGGTTTTCAAATATTGAAGACTTTAGGGGGAAAAAGAAGCTGTAAGAGGAAATGTTTGCACAACTTGATTTTTATCTTCTGGTTATTTTGATCAGCAGCTTTCTAAAGGGAAAACATTCTTTGGAAAAGTATGACATGAAAATAATTGAGATACATTCCTTGAACTTGAACACAGATGAGAGCTGCAAGATTGTATGGGTAAGGCCTGTCATCTCCACACAGCTATTTCCCATTGTGTCTCTTCATGTTGCCTCTTTGTAACCTCATCGTAAACAAATCATTATGGGCATACACATTACACAGAGGTAGACATTATACTGTTGGTATAAACAACATGAATGTGAATTATTGCCTCAAAATATTCCAGCAAGTTCCTGCTTGGCTGCACAGAGTCACAGCTGGTACATACTGGAAAATCTCTGCTACCCTCCCCACAGCAGTGCCACTGGTGGCCATTGGGGACCTTCAGCCTAATCTCAGTATCCCAAAGCTTCAATGCATAATCAAGTTCCAAGGTTTCAACATCATTTCTAGGAGAAATATCTGGAAAACATCAAATGAAAATATATGCCTGAGATTGGCAGAATCTAAGTAACAGAATTTGTGACTCTGATATTAGAGGAAATATTGCTAAGGAGTATTAGTTACTTGGCTGATGACAGGAAGTGTAAGGAAGAGTAAATCTAACAGAATCCCCTCTTTAAGCTTCTCCTCCTCCTCACCGACAATCCAGTCAGGTGTGAAAATCCACAGTACAGTTGTGCCCAGAGAAGGGACATGAAATGATGTGGCTTAAAATATAAAGTGTGGTGTGACTTGTTATTTTCCTTGCCTGTACATTCAGTGTCTCCAAAAACACACAGCCTTCCAGTTCTCAGCTGCAGCTGTAGGCAAGAAGGAGTGTCAGTGGATGTGCTCCTGGATGTTTGTGCTCTTAGCTGCTCGCCTACAGTTAATGAAGCTTATCCTGATATTTCCTCTCATTATCAGGCATGGTTTTGATTCTAAGATTAAGACTATCCAGGTTGTAATCCAAGACTATAAAACAATAAAGCAGCAGTTCCAACTATTTGGAAGAGTAAATTTATTAAGTATGGAAATTGTTGTGGTGGGATTAGAGTAGGTCAAGCAAAGCCATTTCATGGGTCATCCTCCCTTGGAGGAAAAATATGCCTTGCAAGGCAAAATGAGAAATTGAATAAAACCATGAGAAACAACTACAACTGACTATAATATGCCAAGAAAAGTGCTGGGCCTTGCACCCCTCTAAAAGCCTTTGTTTCCCTTTTGTGAGTGCTTTTTCATGGTTTACACAGTATCCACCTAAGCAGCCACTTGTCTAAAAGAAATTTTCAGTTGTCATGGAGTAGTTTGCTCTAATATAACAGACTTAAGAATACGAGGAACCAACCTGCATTCTATGATCACACCTTCCTAGCCCCATTTTCAAGAAGAATAATTCCTGAGTGAAAATCTTGTAGAACGTGAAGTGTAATGCCTATGCATTGCCTTCAAGAAATTCCATCTAAAAGCCCAGGATACCAATGTTGTTCAGCAGAAATATTAGAGCAGTGCACGCTCTGTGACTCTTTGACTTTCTATTACGAGCAGCAGCTTAGTTTCAGCTTTTAGGTAATAGATTTCATCGTATCCTAATCTCTTTCACATTTACTGACTTGGAAACCAGCACCTTTTGCAGTGCACAGGTCTTATCAGTATTTTAGCATCCATCGGGGGGGGTGGAGAGGGGCCTTAGAGTGAGAAAATGAGGGTATGGAGAAAGAAAAATTACGAACTATCAAAGTGGGGGAGAAAAAAATGTATGGCTTTGACATCTCCCCATGGAAGCAGATGTATTTCAGAGGAATGCAGACTTGTAATACAAAATATTTTCTTGGATATTATGGGAGTGAAGCTGCTGACATTAAAAATATCATGCCAGCAAGCCAGTCTTTAATTAGTAAATTCTAGGAATAGTGTAATTCCAAGAAAACTGAGAAATATGTAAGACTGAAGGAGGAGAGAAAGCCCTTTAGATTCATCTGAAAATCAAAAACATTTCTACAACACTTCAGCAGGTTCTGTTGTGTTTGAAAATTCAGTTCAGAATCAAAGCTTAAAAATATCTCACTCGGCTTCATTCAGATCACAGAGATTAAGGGAAGTAACTCAAAAGCAAGCACAGAAAATCAATACCCAGATATTTTTAACTACATACAGATACTGCCCACGGAATCCAAGCCTGAATTTTCAGAACCCTGTAATTAGTGAATCCAAAAACTCTCTTCGATTAATGAAGCAGAAGCTCAAAGGGATGTGTGATTATCTAAAGTCTCAGGAAACAATTAAACCAGGTGGGACAATCAACTGAAAGGGCGTACCCTGTGAAGAATAAAGTAGTTCAGCCAAGAAACACAAAAGCATTTAAACAGCTTTTAAAAAGGACAACCGCCTTACTTTAAAAAAAATTAATGTGATGAAAAATCTACTGCACAGCTACATGAACTATCTCAAAGGTAAATTAGCGTCACTAAGAAAATACTGAACATTAGTTCTGCTGCTAAGTTTGCCTAGTTTCAGCTGCCAACTATTTGATTTGTTCAGCCTTTCTTTGCTAGACTGTGGTTTCAATTATGAGGCTACATTAATAAAAACTATGAAACTAGTAAAAATGCTTTTAAGTGTAAACATTATACTATAAAATATCAAAAATCTGAATTGTCATTTTTATAAATGAAAGAATCAAGGTGAAGAAAAATAGTATGTTTTTCAGAATTTTACTCTTTACCTTTCAATAACCCTTTTTAAAAATTATTTTTCAACCTATAGTGTTCAAAGGCACCTAGGAAGCTTTATCATAAATGAATTGTTTAGGTACACAAATATTCAATGCAATATTTTTCTACTTTTTAAAAATTTGTATTTGTTATATTTTTATTTTGAAATTCATAGTGTTTTCTATTTTTATCTTGGCTCAAATTTTCTTAAATTTTAAATAAGGGGCTTGAGATTAATTACTTTGGAAACAGTCTGTGAATACGTCTCCATATTTAATTTCTTTGTTGAAGAAAAATTTCACTGAATAAAAATTTCATTCTTCTCTGCCACTTGTTCAAGTGTATTATATATAATTATTATTTTTTTCGTTTGAACTTTGTTTTCCTGGCAACTATTTATCTGAGAATTCTTAACATAATGGGCCAGCAACTTATGTAAACCCACAACCAACATGACTGCATATTTTTCATGTTAATTTGAATTTATCTTGGCATCTTATAATACCATCCAGTGCATTGGCAAACAAATATTGAATGACTTAACTTGGGATGTCCTCCAAATTTTGTTTCTTTTCAGTGGAAATTCCCTGCAAGCTATGTCTAACTTTTCAGACATTACAAAAATGATCAGAAGATTTTGCAGATGTTTAACATCCTGCATATGTTAACAAGCATCTGATGTTGAGTCCTGTCAGATGTATGTGGAAATAAAGAGCTGAAGACGGAATCTGTATTTATTTGGAAGGGCATCTATCATGTCCTAGTATAACAAGAAGTTTCTTTTCATTTAGTCTTTCAGTTTCCAGAAGAAGGCATAAGAAAGCAGTCCCTTTAGAACTTTCTTCTGCAAAAGCCCTCCTAAAACAGCTAGTAAGATTTTTAGGTCAAAATGCAGTAAAAGGTTCAGGTTTACAGGCTTCAGCACCATGCATGACGGGCACCTGGTTCCTCAGAGGCAATGCAGGGCAGCCACACAGTTTGACACAGTCATAGCTACAGCAGAGCTGTATGATACGCATTTTAAAACATTCCTGTAAGCACTAGCTGGATCCCAGGCTTCCATAGCCCCTTTTTGAGATGGCTGCCTGGCTCTCCCCAGTCAGGGTCACCTTCTTTGCCCTCTGAGGGTACCCAGCCCCCTAACGCAAGGGTCAGCCTGGGGTTCACTTGCCTGCCATAGGCATCTAATTTAGACGTGAGTCATAAAACCAGGACTCTGCATTCCCTTTATGGCAAACAGAGTAGGTGCCTTTAAGGATTTCTGGGCAGTTAAATGACTAAAACAGCCTAGGGAAGATGACGTACATTCTTGTCCCGCTCCCTTGCTCCCACACACGCTTATGTATGCACACAGTGAATCCAAAAGATAAACTTCGCAGCATTGCTCTTCTTTGCAGCAAGATCTTTCTGGGCCCTAAGTTTTTATGCATTAAATGTGTGCAAAAACAGACCTCCAAAATTTTTGTCTATTGAAACCTAGTAGCACTGGGACTGGAGTGAATGCCCTCCTTTGCCACACATTAATAATAAACACTGTGCAGCACAAGCCAGCCAGTTGTTTTTCAGTGTATTCCTGCTCCCAAAGCTGCTTCAGTATTTTATCCAAAACTTCTTTAAACTGGAAAGCATTCCCTCCCCCACAGGAAACACAAAGGAGATATGCTGATACATGCATATACAGGGATAAATATGAATAACATGATAAACCTTCAAATACATTACCCGAATCTGAAGGAGAAAGGAGCTGGTATTACATCTGCTGGCATTCCTTTTCAGATTTGAGTTTCTCCAGTCACTTCTCAGAAACCATGTCTCGATCATGTCTAACCTATGGGATCCAGGAGCACTTTCCAGCTTCCAAGTCTTAATGTGTGCCTCCCACACACCATAGGCCAGCTCACCCCTCCTATACCACCAGGAAAGTGTAGCAGCTGTGCTCTGCTGAAGGAAACCCAAGCTTGCAGGCCAAAAGCAAGCTGTTGGTGGGGTCCCTGCTCTGGAGACCTGAAGATTCACGATGCCAGGCCATGCCAGGGCACCTGACCGAACAGGAATCTGCAGCACCCCAATCAGTTCAGAGCTGTGCCAATTATGGCGTGGACAGTGGACAGGAAGTTGTGAATGCCCCACCCCTGGAAGTGTTCAAAGCCAGGCTGCATGTGGCTTGGAGCAACCTGGCCTACTGGAAGGTTCCCTGCCCATTGCAGAGGGGGTGGAAGTAGATGATCTTTGAGGTCCTTCCAACCCAAACCATTCTGTGATGTTTGTGATTCCAAGTGCAAACTTAGGATCTTTACAGACCAGAAAGCCCTGTAATCCACTCCTGATGGGTCTTGGCACAAGTGATCCTTTAGCTGCTCAGGCTGGGCTAGTTTTTGACACACCCTGCGAGAGAACTGGAAGCAGCCAAGCCAAGCCACATGAGCAGATATTTAGTAAGCTGAAGGGAGGGAAGTCAGACTGTAATTTCGTACTGTTCTTGGCAGCCGAGTCCTCTCTTGAGTGTTGTCCATAGTTGCTGAAATGTGTTTAATTTACCTTTTGTGCAAGGGGTGCTAGAATATGGGGGAAGTATGTTGGTTCTACACCCCTGGATAGCAGCACATGCACCACAGCACAGTGCAGAGCTGATGCTCTGCTAAGCTCATGAACTGGAATCTCCCATTACTGGATGGTCTTGCAAAACTGTGGACCCCTCTGCTACTGGCAGGTGAGATGTTCATCTAGCTCTATATTTTGTCTCTAAATTAGGGCCCTGATCACATTCTCAGCAGGTGAATATAACAAAAATGGCACTCAGAGTTACCTTCCAATCTTTCATCGAGCAGCAGTTCAAAGGCTTAAGTGAGCTGTAGGTTGCAACTCATCCAGCTCGTCTCTATTATTTCTATTTTGTGTCTTGCAATGAATCTTAAGTTCCATAGCCAATTCTGCACATTGTGAAAGTGGATTTCATTTCTTGTTTATTATTTTGCATCTTTCTCCTAGAAAAGATGACAAACAACTATTGCTAGTGCAGAACGAGCAGTCCTGACAGCAGATAGTTCTGACTACTCAGATTCTAGGCTTGAGGGTCTGGTAATAACAGAAACCTTTCTAGAGAAGCTTTACCTTAACAGTAAAGACACAGACATACTGCACTCCTAGAATCCCACAGCCACATAACGCTATTCAGCCTTTACTAACAAATTGTTAGAAAAAAGGTCTGTAAAATCCACTTATTTCACAACACCAGACTGCTTCCAATGCATTTCCAGATGTCGAATTCACCCTACATTCCCAATGCAGGAGCCAAATTCTTCAGCTTCTCTCTTTGACAGTTTCCACTGTGCACAGCGATGTGTGATTACAAAAATCCGTAGTGGCTTAACTCAATATGAAAGGGGAACCAAGATAAAATAACATGGATTATTAACCATTAATTCAGGGAAAATGTAGCACAGTGATAAATGATGCCTAATTTTGGATGTGTTTCAGTCATTGCTGAAATAGAGTGCCTGGGGCACAGAGAGGTAAAATGAGGAGGGAGCATTGCAAGGCCATTTAACTCAATTAATACAGTCCCATTATCACAGTTAATAAAAGCAAACAGCAGTTCCTTCTAAGTATCTCATTTTTATACAGCTGATTCCAATACTTGTTACACTGCGGAAAACCTTGGTCTCTGGATGCATAGGATTACATCAACTTCTCAGTTGTCATCCACTTCTCTCCCTAAAGCAGGCTGTAAAAACAAAAACTTGAAGCAAGCTCACTCGAAACACTCAAAGCCAGGAGGCAAACAAACCCACTGTTTTGGGGCTTTTAATGCCACGAATTTCAGAAAATCTCCTGAGTATTTTTGTTTTCTGGGTTTAATTATCTAAGTCAGAAATAATGGAACAGAGGCTGTGTCAATGACCAAACCTATGAGCCAAATTAACAAGCAGTAAGTTTTTCATAACAGATGCAGCTCTACACAAACAGAAACATATACACAGGGAATAAAATACCTGCCAGGAGACGATCAGAACAAGTATTTTGCAAGATTCAGGAAGGCAGAAAGCAAGCACTGCAGTGGCATTTCTCAGTCCTGCGTTTCCAGAGCTAACTACAAGCAGGAAACAAGGCACTCCTCCAGTGAAGCAGGTTTACTGAGAAGTTCTAGAGAGCTGCTCTACCTCTTAGAGAGGCTGTCATTAAACTGCTGCTATTCTACAGCCTCTGCAGACATGAGTCAAACCAAACACAGATATGGGAAAAAATCAGGCTCATTGGAACTGCACCTTTTAACTTTAAATTCAAGCTCCTCTAACCTTTTGTCCTTCTCTGAAACCTCTTCCATTCCTCCAGTTATTAAATGTTCCTAAGACACCTGTTATATATGTTAAAAAAACTCAGAGAAACTTGGTAGCAATTCTTTCTAACATACCATCTCAGTTTTAATTTACATTTTAATTATGTTGTTAGCAGCTCAGGACCAGCCAAGGCTATATGTGAATTCACGTATATGGATGTGAACACCACAATCTAGCTGGGAAACAATCCAGATGCAGTGATTTTATTTGCCTGACTTCCTTTTTTTCTATAATCCTGACCACTGCAGTTATAAGGAATGCTTAGTTATAAGGAATGTGTAGTACCACAGATTTGCGAGCACACTGCACACTGTGCTTAATAATCCTAAGGATCAATGTGGCAACAGATTTGTAAATACTGTAAGAGAGACGTGCAAAAATGTATGCTCTGTCTCCTCCAACCCTGCATGGAGGCAGAGCATCTCATTACGATCCCTTACTTGACTTGGAAGCCTCCATGGGATAAGTGCTCAGAGAGACGTACACTCCAAAAGGAGGGTGTTCTGGCCCAAAGTTAAGGGGCTGCAGATGGCTCTGAGTGGGATATCAGCGATAATCCCGCTCTCCTTTCTCTGTTCGAACAGGAAATTAATCGCCCTACGCACCCACTGAGGATGTTTATGGCACACTTTGCACACATGCACAGCCAAAAAGGTCACATTTTGAACCTGCAAATTACTCACACGTTTTACATTTTAAATAAAACTGTAGATTTATTGTACAATAGTACAGCATGTGCCTTTTTAACCAAAAGCTCAGCATCACATAACATTTTAATCTTCCATTAAACATACACAGTCCTACAACACAGCTCAGCTCAGCTAGGAAAGCTACATAATGAAATTTATTTGAGAGTTCTGGCTACGCTGTTCTTAGGGATGTTTACCTAGAGCAAGAACAGTGGCAGTGGTTCTGGTGTTGTAACATTTAATCACTTTAACCTGTTCTCAACACAGTAACAGCAAGCAGTCATCTAGAGCACAACGAACAGATCACTTAAGGGACACCACATTTAATCGCAAATGTATGAAACAGTAGACCAGAGGATCTCACACACATCATACAGGCATGGATTAGAAACCTGCTATGAGATCACTTTGATGTAATGTCTGCACTAACTATGCCACAGGAAGACTGGATGCATGACTGGCATTGTCCCATGAAGCGTCATTTGGATTGAAATTCTTAGGTTTGGAAGAGGCAGACCAGGATGTTCTGTACAAATATACACTTGCCTTATTACATAAGTTTACACTCCTGTAGCCATTTGCCCACGTCAGCAACATCTTGTTATAACTAATTTTTATACCATTTGCTTCAACTTTACCTGGTTCAGTTAAAAACAAGATCATTACTTCCAGACACAGAATGTGTTCTGTGCTGGATCTTGGCCTTTCAAATTGTCATAGACACCCAAGCTGGTGTAACCAGGCATCCTTTATGCATGCTCTTGTGCACAGCTAGCCACAAGGTGTTATTAAAGACACATTCAGATAAGATTCTTTATTTGCCACTGGGGTTTCTCCTTGCAATGCAGAGTCAAAGATCATCGCTATATAATGACTTACAGTAAGTAAATTTCCTCTGAAATTTGGAATTAAACATCTACAACCCAAACGAGCTACAGGTTACATCACAAACCGATGATCAGAGAGAGAAAGTTTATGCCTTTTTATTGCTGTTCAGTTTACCAATGTGTGTCAAACCTTAAGCCTGTTCCTTAAAAGGATCAAGTGCTATTTTTAGTAAAGAATTTAAAACTCTCAGAAAACAGTATTTGCAGTAAATTTTTAAATACCCAAAGGAGGTAAATTTGTATCCTACACCTGAATATGTGATTTTTCACTTACAGCAGGAGCGTGATAGTGCACTCTTGATTGGTTCTGAACCAGCATCAGCTAAAATAATATGCTAACCAAAACATAGAGAGTGATATTAAAGAAACAGAGGAAGGAAATCTATATCAAATATCTGATCTTGAACTAAAATAGACTAGCAATATATGTAAGCTTTCAAACAGACGAGATACTTAGCTTATCTCAAGTAGCATACCAGGAGTCATTTCAGAAGAATTATACCAAACTTGCACCTGCTATGGTCCATGTGTAATCTCCGGCTCTGCAAATTTCACTCATCTTAGCCAAAATACTATAGTATGCTAATTAAAGTATAACAAAACCAAAAAGGGACCAAGAAGGATTGTTTTAAAGTTGCTTTTGTATAATCTTCAACAATTTTGTGAAAATTTCACCACACTGAAAAAAATTTCACTTATCTGTCTTGTTTCTAGTAAGACGAGCCAGAAGAAGAAACAGAGCTCGAAACAAATCCATTCTTGACTTGCAAGACTAAAAACACAATTTCAGTAGACTTCCAGTTCATTGTCTGAACTGTAATATTTTGACAGCCTTCAGTGAACAGATCAACTTTTTGCTGATTATCTAGACATCACTGACACAAGTAAAGATTGTTGAAAAGGTAATTATTTAACTAAAACAGATGTCACCTGAAATGATTTTTCTTCTTGCTGTAAAACAGACACAAGCAGCGTATTAATGAGATGCACTAGCTCTTCTTCTTCTTCCACTCAGAATTTCTAATTTGCTTAACAAGTAATGAGAAATAATTAAAACCTGATCTTCAAACATTATCAACTGTTTAAGGAATAAAGCTCTGTTATTTCCTGAATTCATTCTATGCCATCTTTCGTAACAGACTTTACACAGATTCTTTCTGCTTACTAAAATGAAGTGAGCTTATGCTTCTTACATATTTAAATAGCCCCAACACCAGAGACATACAAAGTGTTATACTGAATTTTAATCCTTGTAAAACATTATTACACCACACACTGTTATTATAAATCTTTTCAATAACATCCATTATAGAACTCAGTAAAGAGCACTGTCTACTACTATGCACTGTCAAATATTTCTGGCAGTATTGGTAATTGACTACAGCCTATTTCTTTTTTAAAATCAAGTGTTAACCCACATATTCTGAACTTGCAAATAATACACAACAGATTTTACTGTCATATAGGCTGCATATTCATTCGTTTTTTCTGATTTTTATAGAAGAGTAAATTTTCTATAACAATATGAAAGAAAATTAATAACTTACTTATCTACCTAGGAGGCTAGTAGTTATTTGTAATCATATTAATCAAAAGATGACTGAAAAATTCAAAGTTAATTATCATGAAGTGCACAAAATCTAGAATATAGGGAGTTTCCACAGTACATTATACTAAGTCAACATATAATAGATTAAAAGCTGTAAAGCTAAAATCCTCATTTAAAAATTTAGTGTTTCTGACATCATCTTCCACCATTCCATCAACTCTTCTTTTTCCTCTTCTTTTCTTTCAGACAGTGACTCCAGTTCAAAATCAACCTGATCAAGGGAAACAATCAAAAACACCAGTAAGACTTAGAGAATAGTGTAGGCTTTTAAGAGTCATTTGTTGAAAGAAGATGCTTAACACAAACCTAGAGCTCAGAGAGGTACCTTCTGGTTTAGGCTGGGTTTATTCCAAAGTGACTCAAAGATGATTTAAATATGTGCAATACTACTATATCAGTACTATAACTTATCTAAAAATACACACAGGTGAGCAAAATTTCCTAAAGAACCAGACATCTGTCCAGTCTTTGACTTGACTAAAAATTTCAAGAAGTATGGGCCAATGAAATTAAAATTGAATAATAGCTAGCCACATAAACAATATAGCATATTATAAAATGTATCATCAGCATATTGCTAATACAGATCACAGAATATCCTGAGTTGGAAAGCACCCACAAAGGTTATCAAGTCCAACTCTTATGAGCACTGTTCTCTAACCAACTGAGCTAATCTCAGGGTAACAACAACTGCAAACCCCCAGCATATCAAAACATGTATTCAATTTTATGCCATCAAAAATATGCAGGGACCTTTTCCTAACACATGGCTCATTAATGTAGATACAATGTGCTAGTTTAGTATATCTTAACATGTGATCCACACTAGTGAAATAGCATTTATTTTAATTAAGAGACATCCACATCTGTATAGAGTGAATTAAAAATGCGTCTGCAACCTTAGATGCAGTCTAGGTCTTACTAACCACATATACTGGATATCTACACAAAGCAGTGGCCCATTGCTACCTTTCTGCATGGAGCTGAACGCTGGTTTTAACCTAAGCAGGTACTCATTTGACAAATTAAATTAAAAATATGTCTTAATCAAAACCTCAACATCTCTCACTTTTTATGTTGTGCTATTTAAAGATATTCTGTAATCTTCCGATTGGCTATTCAGACATGAACCAATAACATGTTTAAATATCTCAATATTAACCTTCTCTGTGTCTTTTTATTATAAATAAGACTGGAAGGAGATTAAATGAGTTTACAGTGAGACTACTCTCAGTGGCTGGTGCATCAAGTGCTAGAAGAGTCAATTACAGACTTTCTAAACCAGAATATTCTGGAATATTCTGAAAAATCACCCCCTGCTTACATGTATAACATGAGGGAAAAAGGGACCTTTTAAATGTATAATAGATGATAAACCAACACACGTGAGCACTTACCACAACCGCAGGGCTGAAGGGCACAGCCACTTTTTTAGTTATTGCTAGATAGCCTGGGGCTGAGGCCGTAACTTTGTAATTTCCAGGCACAAGCAATCTCCAGTAATCACCATCCTTGGCTGTAGAGAAGAAGAAAACAATCCCAGTAAATATATATCAGACTACGCAGCTAAGAGGAAAGGCTCATATGTCAGTCTTTTATATTCCTGTCAGCGCTTTCCTTTTGACTGCCTGAAAGGATTCTTCCTTCTTTCTTCCTTTTATCCTCCAGTAAGAGATGTAAATATATCATATTTGCTTCCTTTCAGGTAATCAAAAAAAAAGATTTAAACTTTGAAGTTGTGCTGTAGCCTCCATGAAAGATTTTGCCTGCTGAGGCTGAAGGTTCTCCATCACACTGAAGAAATGGACAATATGGGACATTATTCCACTTTAGAAGCACCCCCCAGCCAATGTAAAGCCCCTGTTAAGTGTCTGAGATCCAGTTTGCAGTGCGATATGGATTTTTAATGTTCCTCAGTATTCTGATAATCCAAGTGCAAATAAATTTTATTTTCATCAAATTTAAATAAGTGGGACTATCTTTCTCATCCTTCAAAGAACGCTATAAATCATAATCTCCTATAATATTCCATGTGTATCACCCTTGATGCATCATTATCTACATGTTTCAGTATCCAGGCATTGTCTAGGGCTTTTTCCTTCCGTTCAGATAAACAAAGAAATAGAAGCTTGATCCACTCAGGTACTGCACTGTTACTACAGATCACCTTTTTCAGTCACAGAATCAAAATTCATCATCCTCTTCTCTAGAAATGACCCTATTCCATTTTCACAAAGACTCAGATTTTCCCTGCACCAGCAGCAGGCAATTATCTAATTTGTCACAGGCTAATAATTTGAATTTCTCTACCTCCAGAAAACATTGCAGGGCAATTCTAAGGTTCAGCTAGCAGTGCCATTTAAAAGACTTGGCCATGCTCTTTGTACTAGTCCCTTAAATGCTTTTTCACCACACCTGCAGCTACACAGTGTACAAAGGGAGGTATTACTTAACTGTCTGCTATTTGCATGGTCAAAAAAATTTCAGTAGTCAGTCCAGTTGTTCCCAGATTTTTCTCTTCATAAAACCGAACAGAAAAAAAATACTGCTGTAAAATTACAGTAATTATCTATTCTAACTGCTGTCACTGGAACAAAGCAGAATTTCAACTCATGAATGAAGAAACAGGAGAAAAGCCAAAGAATATTTCTCCTTCATTTTGACTGTGCTAACATTCAAGTACTTGTTTTCCTCACTGTTTTGACAATACGTGACTTTCAGTTTTACACACACACAGTGATGTGGAAGGATTTATGATTAGATGCAATTTTTGTATCATAGAAGCATGAGCTTCTCTCTCACACACCTCACTCTCTAGTACATCAAAATACCTCTTTGCACAGTTTATTCCCTTTTTATTATGCCTGAAAATTTATTTTCAGTCTCTATACATTTTGCCTTCTGGTTTACAGTGACAGAAGGTAACTAATGTTTTCACAGACTGTTCTCCTGCTTGGCAGAAGTGCTGGCGGTCTCTTTGCAGGTGATGTGAAAACACAAATTGGAGGCACCTGAAGATTCTACCAGTCCTGTTTCATAGTATTCTGCATTTCTGTGACAGTATAGGGAGACATATCATCAAGAAAATGACCATAGCATAAGCTCATGCATAAAGCAATGACATTTACTGATTGTTTTTCTAATCAGTATCTTGTGCAAATAACAAAAATGTCATTCAGGATAGGACAGCATAAGTGTGTAGGAAAGGCTGAAAGTTGGCACGCTGTGCAAGCTACCTTTTGAACTCGTTCCTAGAACAAAGCACAACATCACTGAAGAGGTGACACGTCATTTTCTGTCAACACCAACCAACACAATGCTTTCATCTTTTAGAATCACCCTTCTGAAAAAACATCACATAATTGTAAACAGCACAGAGAATTTATCTTTGCTGAAGGAAGTTGCGTAAATTGGAAATCTGTCAAGAATTTACATACCAAAAGGTATGATCGCATTGTAAAATACATAACACTTTTGGACTAAAATTTAGCCTTCAAACTCAAAACAGCACTGCTGACAGGGCTTCAAATCCTGGCAGAGCTGTGAAACACTATTTGCCTCACAAATCAGAAGACAGACTGGAGCATAAATAACCAAGAGCCACTAGAACCAGTTTACACCAGCGACCCATGAAGTCACAAAAACCAGTCTCAGCTACTCTGAGAGCAAAATACAAGTGAAAGATTCATGAAATCCTGCAGGCAACAAGCTTCTTGAAGCACAACGTAGCATCCTGGCTTCAAAATTTTGCTCCCTTAAAGCTTCAGTTAAAAAGATGTGAAATGGTTCCAGGTTGCTAAGCCAAGGAGAAGCAGTGTACCCTAGCACTGCTGAGGTACCACACTCACCTGATGTAACATCATGGCTTATCCCCTCCACAGAAATTGTAGCATTTGCTATTGGATTGCCCTGAAGATCTTTAACAAATCCCTTCACTCCTCGATGAATCTAAAATAAATAAGGTCACCAACACATGGTAAATTAAAAATTCTTAAGAAAAGATGGCATTTTTGGCAATGGAATACCTACCGATATATCTAACAATGCATGCTATGAACCCCACAGTCTACAGGCTGACCACTATGAATGACAAATACTAAATATTCTAATGGAACAGAGAGTGAAGAGGAAAAATAATTCAGCAGGTAGTTATAATAAGTTATCTGTGCAATGCAAGTAATTCTCAGCAATACACAGCAAATCATAACACATGTGAACATTGACTTGAAAATCTTTGTCGTACTGGGGATTAATGAACGCACTGAAAAGCTTGGAAAGAACAGCCTACAAAAAAGAAAAAAAGAAAACTTTTTTTTTTAAGTTTCATCAACTGTAAGAATGTGGAGCCAATAATGGACATAATTGCTTAAAAGTGAAGCGTTAGCAAAGTACATGCAGTCACTTGGACTTCACTGGGCAATCCCTCTGTGAGATCCTAGAGTTTGCTATTGCACACCCAAAACGTCCAGTTCTGTGAGCTGGGACCACAGAGCCACAACACTCCCCTGACAGCCTGTGGGGGAAAGGCAGTGGTGGGTCATGTCCTTGTTCCTTCTTGCCTCTCCGGCAATGCAGTCCAGGTAACAGCCCCAGCAGCACCTCATCTGTCTGCTCCCAGCATGTATGGAATTACAGCACTGACTGATAGCAGTGTGTGGAGAGACCAGTCCTGCCAGTGTG
The DNA here is from genome assembly GCA_013400235.1 of Oriolus oriolus. Lineage (NCBI taxonomy): Eukaryota > Metazoa > Chordata > Aves > Passeriformes > Corvidae > Oriolus > Oriolus oriolus. The sequence continues at coordinate 466,754 of VXBT01011977.1, read as the reverse complement.
TCTTAAGCACGGTCTGAAAGCAAACTCCTCAGGAGACTGAGGATCAACTGCCTTTTCATGTCCAGAAATAGGGAACTCTCGGTGCTGAGGAGAAGGGGATGTGTGGAACCTCTGTGCAGATGCACCTCATTGGGAGCCTGGATATAAAGCAGCAAAGTACTGTCAAGTTCAGGCTTCTCTCAGATTCCATGTCCTTTGAAAAGATTTGTGGATCACAAGTTTTATTTGGAGATATTGATGTTCCCCTTTATGAACCTATATGTGTATTCAGCTGCTATAGTTTAGTTCAGATTCCTCTAACAGACACTGTGGGAGAAGCCTTTAGAAAAGCAGAAATTACATATTTGCACTGTCCTCAGCATTCACAGGGGAGCTGGAGCATAGACCTGGTCATCTTATCCTGCAAGAAGATAAAAACTGATGCCAAACAGACCATCTGAACTTCCAAGGATAAAGCCAGTAGCTCTGCAGGAGCAAAGGAAGTTGGCAAAACAGCATCTTACACATGAGCAATTTTGAAAACGCACTGACAACATAGCTCTTCATGAGTCAGAGAAAATTAACCCCTGTGCAAAGGAGCTGAACAGTTTGTGATGGATCCCATAGGGAATGGGTAAAAACCTGCAGGACAAGTACAACGTTTTCCTTAGCCTACAGATAACATTTTAACAGAACAGTATAACACTACAAATATTAAAATATTTTGGATTTCTGGCTAACTAAAGCATTTCTACATAATTAAGTCCTTAAAGAAATGAATGTATTAATTGATCAGCTCTGCTAACAAAGTGTGTTTCTCATTTCCCAATCTCAGGTGTGCAGCCACTAATGATATCAAATATATTTGTAATCATTAACTACAATATTCAGGTTTCAGAAATTCTATACAGTCTAATCCAGCTGCCCGGGTTCCTGTACATCCCCAGAATGATACATCCCACGTCTGCACACACACTGGAATATCTGCAGAGGGCAATCCATCTCTCCGAGTACACACACCAGCACTGGGGGAGTTAATCACAGACTCTGGAGATTTGTATTTTTTTTCACTAAGGAACCCAACATAAATAATTTAAATTAAATGTCTGCAACAGCTTAAGAAAGGTGAGAAGGATTCTATACTGTAAATTCATCCTTCTTTTCTGCTCTTCTTCCACTTATTTAGAAATATCACACAGGATTTACTGCCATAGAGACAAATAAGAATTACAGCAACATCTGGATTAATATGGTATTTTGAATTAGATGTTCACAAAGCACAAAGTTTGGAAGTTTTATGCACAATAACTCGTTTTGCCATCCTCTTCTGTGTTACCTGCTCAATGTAATTTATAAGAGAGTTCTTGTTGTCCTCCCAGTAGCCCTTCAGAGTTTCTTCAGGTGGGAATTTTTCACAGCTAAGCTCCACTGTGATTTCAAAGCAGTTGCTGCTGAGGTAATTGAAATCCTGCATTCCTGCAAGGCCAGAAAAGAGAGTTAGTGATGCATTTTGCATTCCTCTGAAGTAAATAAGCCATGAATTTACATGAAATGCTGGGACTATTAAGTAAAGAACAGCTACAAATACAATTGATGCAGCTCCATTTAATCTCCTTTATTTTGAATTCAGAAGCTTTATATTAGAGAAACCAATAGGACAATTAATTCCAAAATACATTTTCTTCCCAGGGAAAGTTTAGAAAAGGCTTGATAAATAGCCTGTATACTTCTATGTGATGCTGCATGTGGCCTGTATACTTCTACGTGACACATTTCTGGATAGCTGACATATAAATTACATTTTTTCTCTTTGGGAAAGAAAATTATTTCAGATTATGGCTAAAATATTTCCATATGAAAAAAAAAAAAACCCAAAAAACCAAAAAAAGATGATCACTTTGTAAGCCAAGAAGAATGACAATTAATTACAAAACAAATTAAACATAATAAAGTGACACTGAAAAAGAGATGTATAAAGATGGGTCAAAAACGTGGTGGGTTTTTTTCCTGAAAAATGTAATGTTTCAGGTTAGTAACATTTCACATGGTAAGCATCTCCTTGTCACAATTTTCTGCATAGATTTCAAATATTCTCCACCAAAAAAAAAAAGAAATAGAACTTCTTATATAATTTATTTACATGGAAATTTTTCTGTGGATAAGGTTTCTCCAACTCAATGCCTCTGCAAAATCAATATTGGATAGCTTTCAAAAGAGAAGAGAAACATCACTATAAATGCAACTTTAATAATTGAAATTTGAAAACATAAGTAGCATAATAGCATCATCACCAGGAATAAAAACTTGATGGAAAATATGCATTCTTTTACATTTTTGAGCCCCTCCTCTTACTACATGGATAGTATGGGCTATTTTCTTAAATTGGTCAACCAAAAGCCAAGGAGGTTTCCAGTTTTGTAACTTGATCAACCAACTGGAGAGGGCCAGTGGCTGTCCCCAGGAGGGTCAGAAATATCTGCTTTGCAGAGGCTGATGTAGGACTATCCCTCACCTTCCCAGTCTGTCTAGCTAGCCGAGTCAGTAGATTCTCAAACGGAGGCCTGAAAAGAAAGTGGCTTTCAAGCCTTTTGAGCACCCCCATGGAGGTCACTGAGGGATTCAGCAGCGCTTCTAAGGCAGTGAATTCATTCAGCCCTGCATTCCCCTGGGCAAGCTACACACGAGCCCTGCTGCAGTCTCTTTGCTGCGGCACCAGGGCTGTTCCCCGGTCCGTCACTGCCCAGAGAGCTGATGCCGTACCCCAAAGGAACCCCGAGGGCAGCAAACAGACTGAGGCAGGTGGCACTCTGCCAACACACCAGGGTGAACAGGCTCTTTTCTGCCATCCGGGCAGCAAGACTCCCAGCTACTGATAGGCACAAGGATTCTTCTGATTGCTAAAAGAACCTTTTTATTTCTAAACCTTTTTTTAGAAAAATGAGGACACAGAAGGCAAAGGCTCCTGGGAAGGATGGCTCTGATGTTCCAGCAGGCAGAACTCTCAGATGGACCACTCAGCAGTACACAGCAAGAGAGCAGTGGAGTCTTGACTAAAACCCTCACAGCAGTGCTGACTATCGTGCATCTAATCTGGACACTAGACAATGCTGCTTTTGTTGATTTTTGTACTTCTTCTAACAGAAGGAAAGAATGCATGAAGAGGAGAACAGGGAGCCAAAGGGCACGATGTCATTTTACTGTGGTGACAGCAATTCTTGACCATTACTGTTCCAATTCTCAGGAAATTTCTCCTTCCTCCCAAAGCATTACTCAGGGATGCCCTACTTTCTCAAGAACAGAATAAAGAAGAAATATAATTTCCAGTTTTGTGCACAATGCCCGTATCCTAGAGTTTGTTTCCCAGGTCCCGGCCTTGTCCAAGGTTTATGTGTTGCTCCAGAAAAAATCAGCTTTTGTATCATTGAACTGCAGGCAATGATCTGAATCTCTGGGACAGAGAATGGGGTGAAGCTGGCCGAGATCTAAACTGTGCCCTACCGCATATGTAATCTGGAGTGCACTGGGCTGTGCACTCTTTACCTCCCTGTTCGCTAGGGTGATTTGGTGCAATACCCAAGAAACCAAAACATTTCTAAAGATTTATTCAATATTGCAGCAACTTTGCTGCCACTGGCCAAGTCCTCTAAGTGCCCTATCCCTTCTCCTTATGCACATGGCATGTATTACATGCATGCACATCACCGCACTCCCCAAAGCCTCTCACTGTGACAAAGTGTAGCATTTTCTTACACTTTAACAGGAACCACTCTCTGAAGGTCAGAAAGGCTTAGATACCTCAGATATAACTGAGATTCAGTGATGAATGCCCTTTATTGCTGACCATGAGTAGGACTTTGAAAGTGAGAACACAGAAACTTCTCTGTTGCACTGCTCCAGTGACCTGAGGGACTATAGTGTCTCTATGCTAGCGCTTACAAAAATAAGCTTAGAATATGGGAAAAAATTAATTTCTTCAGGTTTTAATAAAGGAAAACCAAGCTGCATAAATAAAGCTGAATACAGGGTGTGTCCCTGGCATCCAGGCCTCTGAATTACTTAAGACTTTGAATTACCAGCTACAGCACTGTTAGTTCAGCTTCTACATATAGAAAAGACAGTAACCTTTAGCAGGACAGGATGTACTTGAACGGGGAGAACATGTGCCTCCTACATGTGATCAATGAAATCCTAAAAAAAAACCTAACACTGCTTCCAAAACTGGTAATTCAAGTTAGGAATTAGCTGCGTGCCAAGGGTAATTTGAGAGAATCCAAAAATTAAAGAAAGGCACTTAAACAATAGCCTAATAGTACAGCAATGTAAGCTGCTTTGAAAAGCTGTTTTTGTAATGACATGAATCTGATTAGACTCAGGTGACTGTAATGACACAAAAAGCAGAAGAGGCATGTGGCTAGGTAGTAACTGATTACTATCTGTTCTTCTCATTTATGGTTCCAAATAGGTACCACACAAATAGGTTCCACACAAAAGGTACATTAAAAAACCATTAGGGATGTTGAAAAGTGATACAGTCAACAGCTAAGGAAATGCCAAAATTAAAGCTGTTTGTGCAAATTTAATTTGGCTTTCTTGTGCATGAGTGAAATCATTAATTACTGCTGTTAAAAACAACATGATTTTTATGTACAAACTTGTTTCTTATCAGAGTCTGATGACTAAAAGCCATTCCTGAACACAGAAGAATGACCTCTTTTCCTTTGCTTGATGTCTCTGAAAAACATACACAGATCAACTAATTACAGATGACAACTACTACAAGTGTAACAGCATCATGGCCTCAGACTTAGCACAAAGATGCTCTTGGGGGAAATTTTTCTCTGTACCCCTGCTCTACAGAAGGAAGTAACTAGTACACAGTAATGCTGAGAAAAACCTCATAGAAAAGTGTATTAAGAGAGACAAACAAGAGTCAAATATTCCTCTACATCATCTATTCTCTCCACCCCAAAAGCCTGAAAGGGGAATTGCCACCTTGCATGAGGTTGGTGAGGAAATCCTGAGGTCAGACAAAAGGGAAGGACAGAACATGAATACAATGGAGGGTAACTCCTTACTTCCAGTTAGAGCCAAGGACTGTTACCAGATGTCTCTGCCACAGACATTCAGTCTTCTTATTGAAAGAATCCAGGTATTCACAAAGCCATGAAAAGCAGCCCACAGTCACATGTGAGCCATCCATGTAGTACCCCTGCAGACCGAAGAACCAGTGAAGACTGCTGCTGGCCCACCCTGCAGGGCTGTCTTTTACAGAAGGTACAAGGCCCTGAGGATCAATTATATGGGCAAAGAATTGATGTTGCACAATTGGGGGCATCATAATAAGGTCTGTAGGGCAACAGCACCTATAATAATGCATTAGAATGAAAAATCCTTTCCTAGGCCAGAGCTCTTCGTCTGATAAGGTACTGTCAAAGGCAGAATCTAGGAGATGATCAGGAATAGAGACAGAAAATGGGCAGAAGTGGATACTGGAGCTGTGTTTGGCAGAGAGGGGAATGTGTGGCTTTAGTGCAAGAGTGAGAAAGGAAGGGAAAAGGAGAAGTGAGGGACAAAAGCCCACAGGAACCCGAGGGTGCAAAGGCAGAGAAGCACCACCTCAGCTCCAAGAGGAGCAGATACAATGGAGACAAGGTCTTCAGAGTTTCTTTAGATAACTTCCTAACTCTGGTAAGGATGTACAGTGGAATACTTTTCCTAAAGCAACATAAATGGCTTTTCAACAGCTTGTGCTGCTGCTGACTTTGAGTTCATTACCATATGGACAGCAAAAGATCACTGATACCATCGACAACTTAACAGCCACATTTTGATTTGCAGTATGAGCTTTCCAGAATAAAACTTCCAAGGAAAGTTTCACTTGAACTGAGCAGTGTTTAGTTATTTTCCTTAGCACCAGACATAGAAAAAGCAGAACAGTTTTCACTGAATTATATTTGTTTTTTTAAGTCAGCAAACACTACCATGGAGGTTTTGTTCAAAAGTCACAGCTTGCCAGCTGATTTCTACACTTGGAAAAAGAACCCCAAAACCAATAACAGATTCATTCTGTATGGTCCAGAGTATATTGTTGTCTATTTTTTATTAGCTGCACCACATTAGGATGATAGATCCTGCTTAGCACTAGGATTCCTGCCTACTAATGTCTGTACAAATATGAGAAAAAGAAAGGCCTCACTTGGGGAATTAGCAGTCTAACTTAAAATAAGATCCAAAAAGAGGAAATCAAACTTTCCAAAAAGTTTTTCCACTGGAAAAATGAGTCTTTGCCATGTGTGGTTTAATCAGAATCAAAGCATTTCATCAAAACAATGGAAAAACTGCTTTTCATAGCATTTTCTTAAGGAAAAATAAGCTGAAGTTAAATATATCCATGTTTTTATAGCTAATATTTAATATTTCATTAAGATAAATTTTAACTGAATTGAAACAAACTTTAACTATTAAACTTCTCAATATTTTGTTTATATTAATTTTTCTTCAGCTTTTGCAAACTTCAGTTTTGAAGGGTGTTTTAATGGTTCCAATTCAAAGTCTGGAAAGCCTGACACAAAGGGATATTTTGGGGTTTTAGTTACATTCAGAAATTTCAATATTTTACTTCACACTCAGCCCCTGGTGATCACTGGCTGTGTGAGCACTACCAGTCGTTACTCTGTTTCTAATTTCTTCACAGGAGCTTAAATATTTTTTTCTTTTAATACCACCTTTACTGTAACAGAAGCAGAGTTATGCTACCACTTAGGCTGTCTAATGCTTTTAGAGATTCCTGCTCACTGCAGGTAAAAACTTAAAATTCATTCAGAGACTGTAACTGAATATCAAGAGAAAAGCAAAAAATAAAACAGTTATGTGTGTTCAGAGTTACCCAGTATAAATCAACAAAGCCAAAGCACAGGCGAATCACTCCAACACAAGCTGTGCTGCTAGCTCAGAAATCTTCAGCTCAGTTGTCACTCCAAGTTTAGCAGAGGCAGAATACTCTAAGATTTAGATATCCCAAGACCTGTTTGCCTCATTTTACAAAGATACCCACATTCTGAGTAGAAAGGAATGAAATGTCTCATTTCAGGCTACTCTTCCAGACTTCTGGAAGATGAGTCTGGACATGCCCATAAGTAGCTCTGCTGCTCCTCTTAACACAGAAAGTTCTACCAAAGTCTAGAGAAACAGCACCTGGCCAGGAATCCAGCACTAACCAAGCCACTAAGTATGGAGATGCAAATGTAAGTATCTTCATGGCTGGTTTTGTTCCCACTAAAATCCAAGGCCAAACTCCCATTTTCTGTAACACTGCAAAATCAGGCAACCGGGCTTCCCCACTTCCTTCAGCTTGGATGCCTTCGTTATCGAGGTTTAAATGAACCATCAGCAACCTTCTTTAATGAGGGTTTGTCAGAGGATTTTTCACTCTTTTCTTAACCCCTCCCCCCATCCCCAAAACCTCCTTAATATTTCTTGATAGCAGAGCAGTCACTTGCCCACTGTAGAACTATTAAATCTTCAATGACCTGAACCCTGAAGAAACACTGTAGAAAAAGCAATAAAAAGGAATATTTCAATAGTTATCACAGTGAGGTTTATGGGATTTTATAGATGTACTGTGGTGAGTGATCAGCCTTTGATTTAGCCTTAACCAGGCCAAAAGTTGTGGATAACATAACTCAAGCTCAGAATGGGCAGTGACACGGACCCCCACGGGGTGGGCTCACCTCCTGGGACACTGTACCATGCACCACCATTAGTTGTTCCATCCACAAAGCTGCTGTCATCATCGTTTTTACGACACGGTGGTCTGTTTGGATCAGACATAGCAGGGTTAAAAGAAGAATAACTGCGAGCCAGGCTTTGAAAAATAGCATCATCGGGGCAGGAGCTGTACTCATGAGCACTGCCTAGGGAGGAAAAAAATTCCGGGAACAAGGATTATTAAAAGGGCAGTCACAGTGACTGGGCTCACAACTTAGATTACCAGCACTGCACAGCAGAACTGTGCCTGAAAATTCTATGTACAGAGGTAAGTGTCCTATAGCACCACAAGTTAATATAGCATTATCTTAACAGTGTTAACATTTCCCCACTACTTCATCAATTGTTGCCCTATCACTGAAGTGACTGATCACAACAATATTTATGAAAATACTACTTCAAAAGTGCACCAAAAAACCTAAGACATCCTAGGCCTTAGATATTTTTTTAGAAGAACACACAATACAAAAACACAGGTGTCTCCTTAAGAGTTTTGCAGTCGGATATTAAAAGGATTTGCAATTTGATAAAGTCAACTGAAAGAACAGAATCACAAACAATATCATCATTTCATGAAACTTCAGTCATGTGTTCATCCCATAGTAGCAGAAAAAACAAACTAATGTTGCTTTATACTACATGATAACATCTCTGCCACAATGTCATCCTTTTTATAAGGGACTAATACTGAAACTGGCAACAGTGATAGTTGTTTCTGTTAGCACACCACTGCTTTCAGAAATTCATTTTTCACAGGTGGAAGAAACCTTAACCTAGACACATCTTTCTCACTTCATTTCACAGGCTACAAACAGCCCCAGCTAATTTAAGAGCTAAGTTGCCTTGATTAATATATCTGAGGGACTATGATTCCCTCAGGTATTACATCATTTTTGTCATGTAAATCTACCAAAACAAACTATCATCTTCAAAACTAGAAAAATGTGGTCATACAGTGACTAGCTTTAAACACATGATTAATATGATAAAATAAGTCATTATAATGCAATGACTATAAATAATGTTTATAAATGTTTTGTGCAATGTTTGTGTGTTTTTGCAATGTTTTATGGTTTTGTTTGCAAGGCTTATAAAGTGGATCTTAGCTAGCAGTGAAATGAGTATAGAATGAAATATCTATCTCCTACTGTTTCATGCTAACTTCTATGTACATACCACTCCGAGTCTCATCGTAAGGATAATTTGCAACAAGGTCTCCTCCATGAAGATTGGCAGAGAGCACAAAGGGAATATCCATAATCCAGTGAATGACACCTTTTGTTTCAGGAGCAAGCTACAACAAAATAGCATTACCAGCAGTTACAAATCAATAATCCAATGTAGAAACATTCAATTAAATACAGTGGGCTTAATTATTGTCACATACACTGTGCAAGACAGTTAAATGAACAGCAGTTTTATTCTGGCTTCAGAGAAAATTAAATCAGTCCTTTACATTAGATTTATAATTATATTAAGTGGATTAACATAAGTCCAAAACTGGTGTCAGTTATCTCAAAAATGAGACTACAAGAAAAGCAATCTCAATCTTTTACTTCTTCCCACTATGGATAAAAAAGCCTACCCAATTTTAAACAAAGGAAAATAAAATAATTAAAAATAAATGTTGGTGCAGTCTTTTCTCTGCATGGAAAGTAAAATTACTTTATTAATATTTTGAAATTGAAGACAGAACACAGCTATTAAGGCCACAGTCCTATGGGACTGCAGTCACAACACTATTTTCTAGCACGTCCTCTGGGGGTAAACACAAGATAAAAATCCCTCTACATATATAGCTGCATATGAAAGGCTTAAACTTAACAAAAATGCATGTGTTCTATGTGAGAGTAGCTATCTAGCTAGCAATATAATTAAGCACAATACACAAGTGGATTTCTGGCAATGGTAAAAATGCAGAATATTTGCAAAAACAGCTTAAAATCAAGAGAAGACTATACCAAAAAAAAAAAAAAATCCATCTTTTGACTGAGGAATTGTCTAAGGATTAAGCAAGATGGATCAAAACAGTTTACTACAGCAATCCATTTTGAGGAAAAATTCAAGAAGCATCAGATGGATGGATTTAACAAAATGAACAAAATATTCAGAATATCGTGAATCATAAAGACCATACACACAGCTCTTAGAAGTCACTACTGTTGCTTACATAAAAGGGAAGAGGTGAGCATGTAAGTGACCCAACAACCAGCCCTTACTTACCTTGGGATTCTGGTCCACGGCTTTTTTCATGTTCTTCAGAAGATGGTTGTTTGGGCCACCTTCTTTCTCATTAACGTAAACTATTCTATCAAGATCGGGAAAGTTTCGGTTTAGATCTATCCCTTGGGCATTGCTTCGACCAACAAACCAGTCTTTGAGTTCACCAGGCTAAATGAGGAAAGGGAACAGAAAGAGAAGGGAGATGAGCAGATTCAGGACATTACATATCAAGCTTTATATGGGTATGTTTACTCCTCATGTGCTTGAGAATAAGAAGGGATCATGTGCGAGTAAAAACTGAGGCACCAAGAGCTGAGTCAATCACATCTATTCTTTTCTAGAGCTCTGCTGGGGAAAAACCAACCTCTCTTTCACTGTGGGTCTTGCAGGACAGGCTTATTCTCATAGGGCACACTTGGACTAAGGATGAGTAAAATTACCAGAAGTATCAGATTTTTCAGTGCCAGCTGTGTCTTCCCCCAAGACTTGGCCTTTCCCCATTGCCTCATGCCCTGACTATGAATTACAGATCTCACTGTCATGAGACTCAGAACATCTGTAGATTTATCTGCCAGCCACAAAGAATGTTTGCAGTTGTTTCAAAGTTCCTCTAAATAACTTCAGGGTAAAGAAGGACCTTAATATTTACTCAAATCTTTTATTTTTATTGTGTCTGTTAACCTTGTTCACTGAAATGGTAGCAATGAGAATTTTTGCAAAATTATTTCTTTAAAGTGATTCTCTAAAATAATTAGATTTCATTGAGAAAATGCCTTCACAATGCATAGTTTTCCCTAGCTTCCCTCTGTAAGCTTTCAGTACTCTTTAATGTAGGTTCAGTTGGGTTACTGGTTTTCATCTTGGGATATATTGAATTTACTGTCACACTGTGTGTGCAGGATCAAGATACTACTAAGTTATAACAGCAGTACTAAATCGAATCTTATTATAAATCATATTTAAATTGTAACACAGCCATATAAAAGCAGGTGTACTTTGGCTAAGGAGCAAGTTTCAGATAATATTACAGAACCTCCACAGAGAGGGATTTCAAAGTAGTAAAATGCTACACCAATCTCAGGACAGCTTCTGCTTCACTGCCACGAGAGGGAGATGTACGACCAAATATTGAAAGCCTGTGCGGGCTTTTTAAAGACTTCATGAGAATCAGTTTAAGAAAGACCTTAATAAGGTTTGACTTATTTAATCATAAATAGTCACATGAGAACTTTCAACATTTCAATATTAATTTAAAAAATAAATATACCTTGTAAGCAAGGAAGTTCTTATTTTTGTTTATAACAAAATACACACCAGAATCTTTATAACAGGGTTACTATTTGACTTCCATCTGCTAATTACGCATTAATGCATTATATGTTTCTTGACTGAGTCATCACCCTAAAATGCATACTACATTTTCTTGACTAATACCTTAATTATAGTACCTCATGCATGAAATTAATAATCAAAGTTGCTCATATTAAAAAGATGGCTCATAAAGTTTGTTGTTTTGGGACCAAGCTCTGATGAACGTGAACAATTTTTGTAGGTGTATTTGCATGGGAATATCCTTAAAGAAAACAAACTTCCCTTTTCTAGCACTCTTGAAACATCATTTATTACTAGTTTAGGAAGTTACTTGTTTAAGAAGCAGTTCAGTCAGTGAACTTAGATGAAAGAACATGCATGAAGCATAAACATCATTATATTTTAAAATCACAAGAGAGAGGGCTACTTGTTGAAAACTCAAGCATAAAATCCTCCTTGTTAAACATCACAAGCCTACTGTACTATTAGGAAACACTTTGGTTTTGTTGTTCCAGTCAACAATCACCTCTAAGAGTCCATGCATCTGTAAAACTGTTAGTCCAAGTGCCATTATGATAAGGCTGACAGACACTGATAACTGCTCGTATACACACAGCCTTACAAACCTGGGATGCTGCCTTCTCAAAGCCATCTGGGTTCAAAGATGGCATGATATGGATACGTGTGCTATGGATCAAGTTGATAATGGTATCATTCCCTTTCTGGTATTCATTACACAAGTACTGCGCCAGGAAGATGAGTAACTCCCTTCCAACAGCTTCATTCCCATGCATATTCCCAACATATTTAAATTCCGGCTCTCCTGCAAGAAAAAGGAAGAACATGTCTTAGAACAACATATAAAAATCACCCATGGACTGGATCACACAGCACGTCTGAGATGTGGATATGATTATTACCACAAGTGGGCACGGTATTCCCAGGAAGCTTCGAACCTCCTTTGGAAAAGTGGATTTTGGGCTTTTTTTAAACTCTGGCTTAACAATTACTAATTAATATTCAGCTGTTTGCCAAAGGCAGAACGAGAAGAACAGAGGACAGCACAGTGTGCCAAAACAAAGGCTAAGCACCAACATTAACATTACTACCGTTGAGATCTAAGGCAATTGATGCATCAATACTACAAAAGCGTGTCTTGGTTATGTAGTTTTAAATATATAAACTGACACTAAAAGAGCTTCTTATCTTTAATATTCCCTCCAAGATTAGGTTACGCTTGTTGCACTACACATGCATGAAACTGCAACCCTTTCATGAAAGCAATGCCAGTGAACAGCTGTTGATCACAGTGATCTGAGAAATCTTACTCAGCAGCTGTTTTGACAGCTTTATGAACCAAGTGCAACAACCTAACTCCTAAAATCAATAATTTTAATTTAACAGTCTAATAAACAGAATTAAATATATGCTTAAATATTCCATATATATATAAAAACTATATTGAATGTTTTTGCATATATTTAATGCAAATTTTATACATATTACATAGCCATACAATACCCATATTAAATGTATATCATATATTCAATATATATTCTCTGTATTAAAAAAGCCATCCAATATTCCCAACTGCTAAATAGTCTCATTCTCACAACCACGGACATTAAAACCACACAGTATGTCTTATGGAGCAGTGAAGGATTTACCTTTTAAAAGACTACATTTTGGGCCCTCATTTCAGAGCTTTTAGTGTACACGTAAATAACTGAATGAGATTAAGAGGAATGTCCTGGAACTAAAATGAGGAATATGCTATTTTCTAGGCTGAAGCTCCTTTTCCCTTATGCTTTCCTTCTAAAATGCAGTTCTGTTGTAACTGCTTTAATCAAACGTTCAGCTAATTATAGGCCTTGAACAGTCTTCAACCACACTTTGTGATAGCCTTTAGCACAATTAGAGGGGCAAATTCAAGCCAGGAAAAGTGTTACACAAACAAGACATAAGTAATTGCTAATCAAGCATGCAGCCGTATCTGCTTATGACCCTTCAGTCTGTGCTTGTTAACCTTAATCCAGTGATAAGATGCTAGCAGACACAGTGCTATTAATGCCACGACTTCCTTCCCTCCCGCTAAATTCGTTTTTTTAATATGGATTCATCTCTGAAATGTTTTGCTAGACAGGTTTAAAAGTTTTCTAATTTGAGTGAAACAGTTTCACTTTATCTGATAGACACAATGCCTTTATCTGTGACTAAACCCCTCCAATTCCTCTTTTGGCATTGAGATCCTATTTACTGTTTCTTCCTATCTGCTAATACCAGGGAATGCAAGAGGTTTAACCATCAAGAGTAATCAACCTGATCCCAGGAAAACAGATGGGTACTATATAATGAAATACGCAGCACTGCACATCACACGTACTCAGAATACTCACACACATGTATATTGGCGTGTTACTCATGGGGAAAATGCTTCACAAGCTAACAGGCAAAAGAGTTACTTCTGTAAGTATGAACATGGCTGCATTTTGCACCTCTGCTTTTCCCTAGGACACACCTATGGAAGCCTGAAGGAGAAAGATTTTCTTCTGATTCCCAGACCTGTGCAGTAATCTCCCACTTTTCTCACCCACTTGAATTTTACAGGCCTGGCAAATTAGTAAAGAGAAACATATGTTTCCCATAGGGTGTTAGTTGGCCTTCCCCCCAAAGAATGGTTAACAAGTGTTTCGAAGGGTTCATGGGAAGTCACACAGGGTCCACAGCAAGCCAGGAGTGCAGCCTTGTATCTTCAGTGGTAATGACCCATCCCAAATGAGCCAGGAAGAGGTAACGAGTCACTGGAAATGTAGAAAGTGTTTCCTGTGAAAAGTGATTGAAGAGGTTAGCCCCATTTTCCTCAGGTCAAATATACCAATCATCATGTCACGGAGGACTTGGTCAGGAGAACAGTACCTCCCAACACCAAACAGGGGAGTGATTTTCAGTGAAAGGGAACAAGACAGTTTCTGGAGCAATAAAGAAAAATTACATAACTCGTAACACAAATTGTAAAACCAGTATTCAAAGAATCCTCTTAGCACTGAGGTGGCAGCACAACCCCCAAGTTTTGCTAGCAAATCAAGAGTTAAAGAAACTAACTAAAAGCAAATGTGAAAAGAATGAAAATGGAAAGATAACAGAGAGCTGAATAACAGCCCTGCTTCAAAATGTAAATTCTGTGTTTACCCTTTAGCTCCCTTGGGCATTTTCTTACCCCTGTCTCTGAAGCAAAGAAACCCATCTTCTATGCATCCTCTGGCTGCAGAGAACAAGATGTGGATGCCTGGTCCACACCTGTCCATACCTCTGTCAGCTCCCAGCCCTACCCATTTTCTCAATTCTAGGCACAGCAACCAAAGAAATGCTGCGTTTCTGCTCAGTATGAGTAAGTACTGAATTTCATACTGTATCCAAAAATCTTAGGAAAACACATTCATTTCATCAGTGCAATGCAGCCAGCATTCCACGCCCACTACTGCACCGGAAAGAACCAGCTGCTGCTGCTGCTTCTGCTCCATCTCCACTGCATGGGCCAGCAGCTACCTCAAAAGCCAAGGATGCCAGCCATCAGGTCATTCAGCCTTAGCACTTTATGGGTTCCCTGGTCTATTCCTAGAGTATTTCCTGCCACACCATTTCTACAAATTTCAGCCTTCTCTGGAAAACAGCCCAGCCCATGGTGAGAACAGCCTCTGGGTCACCTGTTGCCAGCACGCTACTTAGCTAGAGGAAGAGCTGCTCCTCCCATTAATCCTTCATGAGCCATTTAATGCAGACCTTAATCACCCTTCGTAAGGTTCTGTAACTGCAACTGACTCACAAAATTTTCGGTTTTTTTTTTTTTGATTAAAAATTAAAAGACTCTGTAAATGTCAATTTGATGAAGAACTTTTAAACAGTGTCTTCAAACCAGCAGGAAAACTTCTGTTCCACTGCAGAACTGGAAACAGCTTTAAAGAAGCTCGAAGAAATAATAACTACCTTTTCTCATTTATTTGACCCCCACAGAAAAAAGTAAAATTGTTTTCATGGATTCCCACGGTCTCAGCTAAAATAAACACAAAGGAACATGTACATTGTCTGAATATTTAGAATTCTTTAAAGGATTTTATTAATTTTCTGATGATATACCTTGACAAATGATAGCCTGTCATTCACAATAGCAAAAGTATGTCCTGCAAACAACGTATGGCATTTATAAATGCTTACACCTAATTTCAGTTCAGATCCAGAGGTTTGTGATAAGCAATGAATGAGTGAATTCTAACATAAGAAATTAAATGCAGCAATCAAGTTCATAAATATCTCAGTATCTCTGGTGAAACCTAAGCCATCACATCGTTATGGCTTTTAGAAGGCTTTTACATCCCTCTTAGACAGACTAAGTGTGGTACATTCATTACAACCTGATAAACGATTGAGGAAAAAGTATCCTAAAATGTCGTGCTTTTCTGGTGCCTGGCACACGTGAATGTCACCATTCGCTTCTGCAGCTACTGTCAGCAAAGGTCTTCCACAGTTTCCTAGGAACAGCTTGTACATCTTTAATGGTTGACAGGTCATCCAATTAACAGTGACTAACCACTGCCATTTTCAGGTCAGGCTGTATTTGTACAGTAAAGACAGTAATTTTCTAAAACACAGGGACAAAAAGTTTAGCACCTTCTAATTACATATGTTACGAGTCAAGGCAACGTCATGCCACTAGCCACGGTCTAATGGCAAGCAGTTAGCCTTAAAATGAACAGTATTTCACTCATGGAACTCAAAGCCATATGGGAGAAAAACAATTAAGTCCGAGGAAGTTTAAGTGCTTAAGGAACTCTTTCGCAAACCAGCCTCAAATATCCTTAAAAATCGAGTCCTTCTGCTTTCCCGTATTTCTTACAGAAAAGCCAACAACATTCCTGAAATAACAGATTTAGTGTTTCTGATTACTTACAGTTGCTTGTCATTTTTAATATGGCAACCAGAAAACTTCTCCTGAAGATAAATGTCAGAAAAAAATCTCGGAACCCTCGCTGGCAAGAAATTCTTTCATTAAATGTTATTGAAGACTTTCTTATGGTCCAAATTTTTATTAGTATTTCAAAGAGAAAAAAATTATCTGGAGATCAACTACACAGAAAACCAAAGATAATAAAATGGGTTTCTCCTTTGAGTACAAAAAAAAAAGAGAAGAAAAGAAGAAAATAAATGAAGATGCAAGATAGAAAAGTGAACAAATTAGAAAATTTAGATTTCTAATACCCTGTAAACTAAATATCCTGAGCCTGCCTCATAACATCATTTCAATGGAAATGTTGATCTCCGCAATTTGTGGAGAAAATGGCATTGAAAGACAGAGCCACAATGAAGTACTAGTTTCTAAATCACTGGACAGGCCTTAAGTAATATTAGGACAACATTTACTGAGACTTAGTCTAACCTTGCTGAAAAAGAAACTACTGGAAGTTTCACAGGTGGCTTCCATGAAAGCAGAAACAGGTCAAAAGTCAACACCAAAGATTTCTGAAAAAAACAGTATTTCCCTTTCTTGCCATTAACTGCAAGAAAATACACTGGAAGAAAACAAAACGAAAAGAAAACCAAGTATCTTCTGGCAATCTCTAGCTTTAGAAAAAGCGCATGCACTTTTCACAGCTATGATTTAAAATCAGTTTCAAGCTCTTTTTGGAAATTTTCATAATTACTTGAACACTACTGCTTAAAATCAAAGTTAACAATAAATTCTGTACAACACATTAAACTTAGAGCGAAAGCTCACAAGCAGCAGCTGTTTCCGCTGGCCTTGGCATGTACAAATTAAGATGCAATGTCCATTCTACTGAGTACAAAGTGTGTCAGTTGGGCTTCAAGCTAGGATCTTACGTGTCTTTGCACTGGAAATTAAATCCTCCAGACAGATTACCTCATGCCCAAGACAGCTATTTCCACCAGAAAAGTTCTGGATGACTCAGAGCTTTCTCCAGGTTTCCAACAGCCCACTCTCACCCCAGCAGCTACAGGACTTGGCACAGCCTCCCACAAAAAGTGGGCAAAGCCATCTGCTCCTGCAGTCCCCACCTACAGCTCTTTGCTGGCACATCCCTGTGATCTTTCCACAATATGCTGCACTTACACTGAAGTGTTGCACAATGCAGCAGTGCGTCCAGCATTTTGGGAAAAGCCCACCTGCTTTACCACAAAATACAACAATTTTTGCCTACTGGATTGGTGTTACTGCAAACAAACTGATGGTTCTGTCCAATACAGGTGGTGATGATCCTTTAAATCACAACAAATCACTTGTAAAGCAAAACAAGTTTACTTATTTAATCAAACCCTTTTAACTTAGTAAGAAACACTGAAATCTGATATGCACAAACCCCTCATTTTGTGTAAATGTGTTAAAAAGGCCTCTCTTAAATTCGAAGCAGATTTTTTAAATCATCAGAAATTTAGAAGCAACAAATAACCTTCTCTATACACACCTGGATTAACCAAATTAGTTTCACAACAAATTGGATTTTTCATGCCCTAAGAAAACTAAACAGGACTTTGCATTTACAGAATTCATTAGTATTACAGCACCAAGTATTGTTAGCCTGGCACTGAAGATGAGGTTCCTAAGAAACCAAACATGAAACTGGTTTTCACCCTTACCAGTCTGTGGCAGAGTATGAAACAGGGTTTTTTACCCACCAGTTTTTTCTTTTGCTGCTAGGAAAAAACACAGACCAAAACGTGCCCTGGCATTCTCTGTAAATGACACCGGCACTACAGAGTTGTCATGAGTAACTCTCTGTACACTGTGATGCTGGCTGTGGGATTCGTCTCTTCCACTGTGCTCAGTAGGAGAGGAGGATTTTCCATTTATAACAAGTGAATTTTCATTTCAAAAGCACTCACTGTATCTCTCAAGTTTTGGTTGGCAGATAGAGCAAAGATTTCTTTATTTTCACTCCATCAATTTATCATTGAAATAAACCCAATTATGAGAAAGTTGATACATAATTTAGACATGCATTCATGATGGCTCCTCATCAAGTTCACTTTAACAAGCTTTCTCTATTCAGCAAATTCTAGAATCAGCTTTTTCACTTCAGCTACGAAGGTACTTGCCAGCTATCAGAGCACTTCAAAAGGACCAAGCTCAACTATCTCATTCCTTTTGCATGTAACAAATATATGGGAAATTTCAAAGCTAAACTAGTTCAAACGCCTGCTGCCAGCAGGAGACACATTTGGCCTCTGCTTTTCCTCATTCTCATTTTGTGAAGAGAAGAAATAAAAATCAGGGAAAAAAACATTCGTATTTAGATTCCAGGCTCTAAAGTCAAAGAACTGGGCAGGAATGCTGGACAAATAATTGAAGAAACAGAAGTAAGGTCTCCCTTATTACTGGAAACAAACAAAGAAGAAGTCAATAAAACATGTAAATAATTCTTTTTCAGTAAATTATACAGGCCCGATTAAACATTGCTGTATATGTTTAGATTAGAAGAAATTCTTTACTGTAAGAGTGGTGAGGCACTGGAACACATTGCCCAGAGAAGCTGTGGATGCCCCATCCCTGGAAGTGTTCAAGGCCAGGCTGGATGGGGCTTGGAGCAACCTGTCTAGTGTAAGGACCCCTGCCCACATCAGGGGAGTTGGAACTAAATGATCTTTAAGGTTCTTTCAAACCCAAACCATTCTACGATTCCCCCTGCCATATGGGTGGCCAAAAGCACAGAAGTACAGCCATGAGCTTGTGCAGTAGCAGTTTCCAGGCTGGAAATGATGGACACTGTGATTTTCCCAGCAGTGCCCAGAGCATAAAGCAAATCTGAAAAGCGGTGAGGGAGTAAAGTCAGGACAGGGCTCCTCCTCTGTAGCATCATTCCCCAGAACTCATTGCAAGGGCATTTTCCAGGAGGAAAGCAAGCCTGGGCAGCATTCAAGGCTGCACTGCCTTGGGCCCTGGGCTGCACCAGCATGTGCGAGGGAAGCACCGAGTTCATCTGCACCCAGCAAAACTCCTTGCATTGCTCTCTCCATAGAGGAGAGCTACTTCTGACTGAAAAGTACAACAATCTCTGTCCCAAGGTCCTTGGGAAATATAATTTCTCTGTTTAAGACAAGTAAGAAATAACTAGTGGTAAGCCTCCAGACTTGCTTCCTGGATTTCCAGGAGCCTTTCTGAGGCATCGCAGTGGCACTTGTTACTCCACCGAGGCTCCTGCTACTGGACGTTCCTTCTTGATTGGTAACTGGAACATTCTTTTATTCCACTGCTATTTTGTCACAATCTGACAGTGTGTGGAAAAACCTGTGGGCTGCAGATCTGTGCTTCAGGCAGATGATGCTGAAGTGCATTGGTCATTGCTAATGGAGGGAAAGGGATGAAATTTCCTCATAAACTTATGCCGGTAACAAGTCCCTTGTGTAGACAGCATGGTACAGAATAAGAGCACCTTTTGCACTGGCATATTTATTCAGCTTCCCTTGCTTAGATGAACCCTAATATTTACTGATCTTGGCTTCTGTGATTATTGGCCATGGAGTTTACAGAAAGTGTTATAAAGTGGCCTTTTATAAAAATGACAGTAAGAAGGACAAAGGCAAAGCACAAAAGTTAATTACTCTTTTAATTTGCTCCTACGTGGAAAAACATATGAAAAATTGACATGTGATGACTAACAGGGGTCACCATTTACATCAGAACACAACCAACCTGATTTGTGTCAATATTCTCAGAAACCAACAAATACCCACGTAGCTTCTTTTGGTCTTAAAAATTATTTTACTATCAGCCTTTTGACATAAATAATTTTTAACAACAGCGTTCTGTCATTTTAGATGCTAGGGGGGTTGTTGGTTGCTTTTTGTGTTGGGGATTGTAGGTATAAAAACCTGGCAAACTCTGTGAGACCCTGATGGGAAAGCGCCTGATTTTAGCAGCTAATACTCTCTCAAGTTTCTGCATTTAATATATGAAGCCGGTGTGATAACCAGCAGTCTCAACTGTACTTGTGCTTCAGACAGCGGTGGTTAAATCATGTCAGTATAAAGCAGAAGAAAATAAAGGTTAAATGGGTAGAGAGTGATCTGCGTTGGTAGAGCAACCCTACATATCCAAACATTGCAACATTGGCTTCAGAAATTTTCAATGTTATGTAAAAATTTTAAATAAAAATTGGTATTGTACCTTAATAATTTATTTATAGTCAGGTAGAAATGCAGACCTGTATGCTTGGAGAAAGTCTATCTCTTTGCACTCACATATGTTTGAAATATAGATACCTTTTAGAAAATGCCTCTCTTATCATCTTACACATTAAAAAGAAAAGAAAAGAAGTGATTATTATTCCTAGCAAGACAGTATAGTGGTTTAAGGAGAGGAAGCTAAACTGGTGCAGAGGCTAATAAAATCAAACTTCATGCGTAAGAGGAAGAAGTGAATCATGCAACAGCTTTATGACTCAGTAATAATGATGGAGATAACTGAACCAGACAAATCCTTTGTCTCCACAGCAGACGTGAGTGGATCCAGAAGGCTTTCAAGAGATGTTTTGCCTTTCAATAAGGGAGCTCCAGACAAAAAAAAACGCATATGGACATTGACCCTGACACTGCAAACCACAGTACAGATGTATAGCTGAGACACAGAACAGCCTTCGTAAGATAGAAATGGTTAAGAAAAGAATCTGTAATGGCTTTTAGGTCTGCCCAGAGCATACACTGCAGTGTCCTCAAACCAGGTATTTTTCCTCATATAAGGAACAAACGTAACGCTTTTTATCTTCTCAGCTTTCCTCAGAGCTTCCACTGGGTTTTCCCTCCAAAGAGCAGTAAACCATTCCTGCATTTACAGAAATGACTTGTGCATATGGTCTCAGTCAAGAACAACAGAAATTGCAATCCTGACCTTGAACAGCACCTGTAAGTGCCGAAAGTCAACCTACAGCTGAGCAACCACCTATTTTATAATGAGCCCTATGTATGGCAATGGAGCTCTGTGCAATTTGGTATGAAATGAACCTACCCAGGGTTTCTTCTAAGTGCACGCAGAAAGGCTACTTCAAAGTAAAGGCATGCTCCTCACAGAAGGGCACATAATAGCCATGTTCTACCATCACACCCGCTATGCCTCCAATATGCTAAGGACATTAAAGGGCAATGACCAGCAGGGTCACTAACCAAGGAGTAATTCCTAGCACTGTCTAATTACTGTTTCCTCTGAGCAATCCAAAGCAGCTACAGAAAATCCATCTTTTGTGGTGCCTTTCATCTCACTTGAAACTTCCTTTCTCTTTTATGTTACTAGCAGTACATCAGACAAGCTCTTTTTTGACAATGCAGAGGAAACATCGTGTTAGTGAAAAGGTACATCTTATCCAAAGACAAATTTGTTCACTAGTAAAAGTCCAAAGGGCTTTTGTTACTTCTGCCAGTGGTATCTGGCATCAGCCTGAGCATTTTCACCACAATTCCTGTGTAGCCATTTATATTTTTTAGTGAGTGTAATAAAATATCAGGAGCTGAGATTTTGCCACCTATCTGAAATTCAGACCAATATTAAAGCACTGAAACCAGGAGGAAAACAAAGCCCTACCTTCCAGATTTATTGCATTTTATTTCAATTTTATGCAGGTGTAGAAGGCGGGCAAAGTATAACAAAGAGGTATAATAAAATCTGGCATGTTTTAGAATCTGGATTTATACATTTTGTACCTTTCTTCAAAATATTCTGAGACTGATGAAATTACTTTTCTCATAGATACTTCCATTATTCATGTCTAGAGAGCCCATGAAATAGCTAACTAGCCAGCCCACAGAAGAGAGCATAATACAGCCAAAAGGCATCTCCTGAGAAACTCTACAGCAGTATTTTCACTTGAGGCGTTTGGGGCATTTTGAGAAGAAAATCTTCTCTAAATGAAGAAAAAAGGGAACCTAGGAAATAATAATGCCAATCAAAGAGGAAGATGATGTGGTGCCTAATTCAAGAAGAGTAATACAACAAAAAACAGGAACAGTGCTGAGTAGTGTGTATGCAAAATCTTTTCTAACTGCATACAAGCACTTCTTTGCCACTGTGTTTGTACGTGGACACGTACATCTTATGGAGAGGCAGGAACATCCCTCGCTGAGAGACTCAGGCAACAAGGAGGTCATCCGCAGGTCATGAAAATTATTTTTGTGTTTCTTTTCGCTAACATTGTCTTTGATCTAAAGCACACTTCTAATTCTAACTAAAGAAATTGCATTTGCAGATACTCAAAATCATATGAAAAGACAGATTTGGCACAGTTCACAAACAAAATGAAAACCACATGATTACAAGGGAGACAGAGAAAAAACCTTTTGGGAAGTGACCCAGTATTCCCTGTTTTTATTAACCCTGTTACACCTTATGATTCAGTAGTTCATTCTTATTTAATTAAACAATCTGAAAGAAAATCCTTTTTATGAAATTACTATATTTTTGCATTAAAAGACAAAGCTGTTTGGATTGTTTCATAAAATATTAGCTATCCAGTCTTTGACACATTTTCTACTTCTTTTTTTATATGTACTTCACTTTTTCTTTCAACCTGCTTTTAATTTTTATGATCACAGTGTGATGACTGCCAAAAGCACGCTTCAGGATATTTTTTCCAGCAGTCTGCTAAACCAAAAAGAAAAAAGAAATAGTTACAAAATGTAACTAATCTAAAAAAACATGTTCAGATTTTAGGAACACAGAAACAGGAAGGCAAAGGGACTGAAGATTACCACACTGACCCATTAAGAACTGCACCTAATAAAAGGCAACAAATTTGGGAAAGAGCAGCCAACACATAAAACTCACCAAGACACACTACTAACCCAACACAAAGGAACTATACTTTTCTCCCCAAACAGCCCAGTGATATCTGACCTGATTCTAACCATAGAACCATTCTTCTTCTATATGTATAGAACAAGGACATTTTCCCTTTCAACTGTACCAAAAACTACCACTGAAACTGCACTGAGAGCTCAGTTTTATCTTGTTTTCCTTTATACAGGACTTGAACCATTAAACATATACATATACCTTCAGCATATTAGCACCAGAGGGCTTAGTCTGGAATATCAAGTCAAGCACATACTCAGGAGTTTGACAGAACAAGGCATCACAGACTCCAGCAAAAGCAAACTTTGAGAAAACATTTTCCACTGACTCCTGTAAATTCTCAGTCGAGTTTTTATTTCTGAAAAGTTTCTTTCTGGATGCAATTTTTCTATCCACATTTGGTTTCTAGCCACATTTAACAATTTATTTGTTTTTAAGCAAAAGCTTTTCACCTATTTATAAGTTATCTGAGGGTAAAAAAATATAGCCCCTATTAAAAGCTCTTTTATTTTCAAAGATGTTTTCTTTGCATGTGTACCCAGAAAAATTAATTTTTCATGTTAGAATTCTCCAGGTCGCTTGTTTTCACTGAGGCCTTCTCTTCAAACCAGGTATGAACCAAAAGATTTTACGAAGCTTGACAACACCATTTTGCAATATGAGATTTAGAATCCTGACACCATTTGAAAAGCTACTGGACAAAGCGTGTATAAGTTATCGGTGAGGGGCACACGGCTGTAGTGGGTTGTCAATGCCTAACTGCCTGATTTTGCTTAAAAAGGAAGACAGAAAGTAAAATCACATCTGTGTTACACTATTGCTGTGCTAAGACAACTATTTCAAACTCTCCCATGTTAGAGAACTACCCTTTTTTGACAGAGGGAAACCCAAGCAGCAGTAAGGCTATGCTGGGGCCAGATGCACTCCAGGGTGCCAGGGTAAGCTTTCTGTCCCCCACTGGACCTGGCAGTGCAGTACTGCAACCCCATGGAAGTGACAAACTCGAACCCAAGGTTTGCTCGTAACATATTTCACGCTGGGAACAATGCTGTTATCACATCTTACACTATTCAGACGGCCCCATTAGACCTAAATAATCAACATGTCAAAGGAAGCAGGATGTGAGGGCAAACCTAACTAAAAAAAAAAAAAAACCAAAAAAAAAACAAAGTCCAAGAGATAATTTCAGGAACTGTGAGTTTCCTGACTAGGAACAGCTTCCAGGCTTCCATTGAGATGTTGTTCTGTCATGGCTGCATAACTTACAAACTACCAGGCTAAAAGATAATACTGTAATGTAGGAAACCAGATTTTATCAGGCTTTCTGAGCTATGTATCATACATGCCTTCTATGACCATTTCATGCTTTGGCTTACAGCTTTTTCAAATAGGCAAAAATAGCCCAACCATGATGTTTTTCCCTAGAAAAAGAAAGGCTCCTATTTAAGATTGCTCGTCAATGGAAAGTGGCTTGAGTCCTATAAAGAAATATGAAAAATCACTTTACTATACTGATCACTAAACAACAGACCCAAACAAAAAACCCAAAAAAAACCCCAAAAACACACGCCATAAAAACCAACACATCAGTGAGAGTCCCTCCTTGCCAACATGCACGCAAGCATGATTACAAGGGATAGTCACAGTGCAGAAAGCCATTCTGGGATTTTAACCATGGTTTACTCGAAGCTGCCACTCCAGCAGTGCGAGACTTCCCATCCAAGCATTAATTCCATTGTCACAAAGCCTGCACCAGCCTCCAGGACAGGACAGATGCCGCTGTGCCATCGCTGAACAAAGACTGTACCTGCTCTCAGAGCACCTGCTTTGTAAGCAAAAAAAGGGGAAAAAAAAAAAAAAGAACAGAAGCATATGGCAAGCACAGGGCAGGCCAGGATCTTACCACAGATCTCATTAACCCCTCTGCCTCCCTTACCTTTAAGAACTGTTGTGACAAAAGTAAATATTAAGGAGAGATCTGAGGAAGGATGTCAAGCATGGCCTCTGACACTGCCATGGGGAATTTGCTACCAAAGAAATCACAAGAGCAAGTGCAAGAAAGGCGGTTTGAAAATTTGCTCAGTGGGCAACAGAAGCGATCATTAATAGATCAGAAGTACAAATTAATATCTTAAGTAACCTTACACTGAGGTTTTAACATTTACTAATATTTTGTCTGTTAATTTTTCAATAGCAACAAAATCAAGTACCAATCCTAAATGATGCTCCAAGCCTTTGGGCTCAAAGAAACCTCCAAAACAGGCAGAATAAGCAATATTCAGCTCAAAGAGACAATGAATATGAGTGCATTTTTTTAAGGAACAGTTCAAAATGAAGAAAGAGACAGGATGGTATAAGAAAAGCAAGACTGAGCGAAATGAAATCACTTCACTGAACAGTTAGTATAAAAGCAAGTGAACACTGGCAGAGAAAAAAGTACATAGCACTCACTTCTCATTACACTGAAATTTTTCCCAAGTATATTGCTAATATGATTCCACTAAAAAAAAAAATTAAGAGCCTTATGGTACTTGTGAAGGTCTGGGCAGCTGTATTGCAGAGCTCTTTCTTCATGGATTTTTTGCTGCAGAAATATCCTAACAGATGTAGTTTTGGTATCACATCAATGCACACGAGGGAAAGCAGGATGACGTGTAATGTTGAGCTGCTATTTGCTTATCATTTGGCTTTATAGCTTCACGTTTCTATTTAAATGAGAGAAGGAAATGTCCTATCTCATGGTTTTATTTTAGGATTGCTGGATTGGGATTACAGTCACACAAATCCACCTACAAAGGAAAACACAGGTTTTGTGAAAACAATGACACACCTGGTGAACATAACATTTTTCAGGTAAATTACACAAAATTGGAGAAGAAACTGCATTTTTATTATGCCCTTCCTGTGTAGCGTAGACTCATTTAAATCCCATGAATGTTCTAAATCAACATACAATAGTGAAAGACAGCTATTTTTTTAACTAGTTAAGTGAGGAAGCCAGAGAAGCTGACAATATCTGCATGGAAATTTTGTCTCCTCCTCCTGCCAGAAGATTTTGCTCTAATGTAGAACTAGACAAAGTTTCTTTTTCCCACAAGTGAAAGATGTAAGAGACTGTAAGCATCCTGGAGAGCCACCATCCAAGCACCTGTCACAGGCAATGGTCCATGCCACAATAATTTTATTTTTAAAATGAATATGGCTGTTAAATTCATCAGTAAGAGCACAGATGCTGATATTCAAATGTATTATGACAGTTCAGATTCACATCTTTATTGATATAGAGACTGGAGTGTTGTGGTTCCTCTTGGAGCGTGCAAACTCAAAAAGCACTTCTGGCTTTTGTGAAGGGCTGGAAACATTAATTCATAAAAAACCAGAATTCTACAGAGTACAGAAATGTTTTAGCACTTCTGAGATTTGACAAAAGAGTGTCAAACCACATTACTCCAAATCCTGTCTCAAATTGTCTAGAAATTGAAGAAGGATTATTGTCTGAAGTGATCAGACTACAGTACAATACGACACTTAAACGTGTTACTGATAGTGAGCAGAAAAGTAGCCTGAAGTAAGTTTGAAGAGCTGGCATAAAGATCACCACACTGATTCACAGTGTGACTGATTTATTTGTGTGTTTACTCTAACTTCAGTACCCACATTTTAATAAAAGGAAGGCCCAGGTGTTTGAAAGTACAAAACCTCCACACTTCAAATGCATAAGGACATATGAAAGAAACAACTGTTAAGATCTGGACAAGTAACATTTTCTGGTTTTTATAGTTTCTTTTTTTTTCCATTACACATGGTCCCAGCTATATTATTTCATACAGAAAGAGAATTTTGCTATTTAAAATTATTCTCTGCTGGACTTTTTGTTATTGTTTATTTTGGTGGGTTTGCTTATTCAGTTCTGTGGTATGGGATCACCCTATTACTCCTAGACTTGACTGCAGTGAGTTACAAAGGAGTCACAGATGTAAAGAGATGGGCACAGCCAAGTATGGGTGGCAGCAGCAGCCCAGTAACTGTTCTGATGAGCACCATGTAGCACAGACGTGCATTCCATAAATAATGCACTCTGAAGATACCCTGCTTTCAGTGACACCGTGCATTTCAGAGGTCTAAAGAGACATGACAGATTCCCCTCAGAGCATTATTTTCTGTTAGATGTATTTCTTCTGTCAAATATAGGAAACCGAGATTTCACTTCGGCACCAATATCCTCTGCCTGGAGATGCTGGATACTGAACCTGACACATTTGGCTGGCACAAATTCCTAGCACTACTTTTTTCTTACAGAAACGTTGATGTAGGTTATTTCAAAGAATTTTTCTGGAAGCAGAATCCTGGGTAGCACACCAAGTTAAACCCCACTTCTTTTTAAGTTCAAATCTCTCCACTGGATCTGTACATTGCAAAAATTATCCAAAAAGCAATGAAACAAGCCAAAAGCATCCAATTAAGGTTTACATAGCAGAGCTATAAATCCTACTTTACATCACAGTGCACAAAAACTTCATTTCCCATCATACAGGCTTGAAGAGGTGATAGAAAAACATGCTTTTTCTCCTTTAAAATTTGTAAGGCTATGGCATTGTAATTATTTTCATCAACCTATATCCTATACATAAGGTATAAGACAAAGTGTCTTTTTTCCATGAACTTCCAAGAGCTTATCTTCGTTCAGAAACACTTGTGCACTTTTAATTTATCTTACCATTTACAGAATGTTAGAAATGGAAGACAGAGAGGCACATTTCAACTACTTACTTGGAAGAGAAGTTTTTTTTAAAAAATGAAGAAAATACTTAGTACATGTTAAGATTTCCTCTGGAAATCGCTGTGGAAATACAAATGATGCTGTGCTCCTGTAGCCCTTACATGTCCTTCATTCTGGGGAACAGGAGGCCAGGATTTCCTGAGGTTAAAATACAATACAGAAGATAATCACTCTTGAGTTTTTCCACTGAATCAAAATATTTCAGAAGTTATTATGGATTTAAGGGTGAGTTAAGAGATAAGCTGCCATAAGAGGTCGAATAATAAAGGCAGTTATAGAGAAGAATATAAGACCAGTGTAAGCTACCCTAAGAAGACAATAAGATGAAATATGACATAATATACCATGTCAGCCTCTGAAAGGAACAAGCTGCAAGGCTTGTAAGTGAACAAAGGCAGCAGTCTCACAGCATTGCAGTGACTGGAAAACAGCACTCTGAAATTCAGTTGCTTGCCCAGAAGGCTATTCCATGATTCAAGGTGATGTTTTTGAGAACAGCAGAGAAATACTTTGAAGAAACTGAAGGTCCTCTAAAGTAAAGGGTGAGGGAGAAGGAATTTTTATTACATGGGACCCAGAAGGAGAGAGGAAAACAGGCAAAAGGTGTAAACCTGGCAGCCTGAGCTCAAACAGTGTTCTCCTCTGAAGCCTGAGAAACAGAGGTGCCAGATGCTGAGCCACCCAGACCACAGCCCTCAGACAAGCAGTGCCTCAGTGCTGTGTGTTCCTGGAGATGGAACACAGCCAGCTCCCCCCAGGTGCTGTGCTCAGAGTCAGAGACAGGCAGCCTGGGCCACCATGTTAGTGTTTCCACAGCCTTGCTATAAGGCAATGACCAGCTTTTCATCTTCATTCACCCTGCGAGACCAAGAGCCCAGACCAACCACCCACTGCACCCTGCTGTTTTCACATCACCTAAAATTGCAAAGAGTTACCATGCTGGCAATAAGAACAAAAAGGAGAGGAGGGGGGACTTCTCATGCCACAGACAACACCAACCAGCACTGGACTAAGAACAAGCAGAGAATGAACACTTCTGGGGATTTGTTCATATTTGTTTTCATAATTTAACTTTCTAGCTTCAATCCTACTAGATTTTTTCCTGTGGGTATTTTTTACATGACTGTTTTCTTACTCCATGTCTTCACCTTTTTCTTATAAACCATCTCCTCTCTACTAAGTTCACACAGTTAATTACTTTCTCTCTGATGAGGTATTCCACACCGAATAGCAGTTTCCACATGTGACCGCACCACTGCTTAACCCCTACCCTTTGCTTTCTGTCCATCCATCCTGAAAAATATTCAGTTTGGCACAGTAATAGCACCGGTTCACTGGAGGCCTGTTGGACACCCAAGGCAGCAGCAGCAGCAGCAGCTATGTGTCCTGGGTTACTGCCAGATTAACAGATTTGCATTTATACTCTTTATGGCCTTGACAAGCACTAAAGTAAAACCAGTGCTTGGCCTCCCAGAGGACCATAACACTGGGGTTGCTTATTAAAGCACTCGGAGCTGATGGAACATCACATACATTGGAACAGTGCTGGGACATGCACTGTCCCAGTTTGTGTGTCAAAAGGTGACATTATTTTAGCTGCTGCCTCTACAGGCTCAGCGCTTTAAAACTTAGTGCTCTCCCTAAGCCATTTTTTAACCCTCCTCTCTTACACTTTTCCATTATATCCATCACCACAGTATTCTCACCTCTGGAAAATATCTTGTAACGAATTTCTACTTTCACTTAAATCAGTGAAAAGCAGTGCACTGCATAACTGTTCATACAAAAGCCAGCTCATTTCTTCCACTGCTGTGTTGACTTTACTATCCAGGAACAAAGCATTCATCTTTGTTGTAAGTGAAATAAACTTGAATTAAGTAAAAAGTATCCTGAACAGTGATGTTTTGGTCCATGATATGGACAAAAATTACATTTCAATTACAGATTATTCTCAAAAGTCAAATTAATACAAAAATAATATATACTGTGATTTCATTTTTCTAGAATTATGAAAAGTTTCGCCCAGTTCTTTCTCTTCTGATCATTCTAAAAATGGTAACACTTGATAATTAACTAAGAACACATCTTAATTCATTGTTTGCATTCCACTTATCCGTGAAATGTAATTCCAGAGTCTATCTACAAATACTGCTTATGATTCATGGTTCCTGAGGAAATTTCTCAGAGACACAGGTCTGAAACCATAATTATAACATTATGACAACTTTATGAGTTGACATGTCAAATGCAGTTCAGCATTTCCATGGGAAAAATGAAAAGGTCAGGAGTTTCCCTCCAGAGTTGTGATTAAAAAAAAATAACATAAAAACAATGTAAACAAGAAAAGAACAGAGAAAGAACTATAAAATTATAACTTTTATACTAATTTCCAAAGTGTTCCTTGAAGAAATAAAATACTGTTGTATGAAGAAATCATAACAGTTATATTCAATTTGACTACTTTAATACATGATATTTATTTTATTAGGGAAATGTGAAAAAATCCATTTTAAGAAGTCTAATAAGACGGTGGCATCAAAAAGAATGAGAACAATCAATCTAATTTTTGTGATATCAGCTAGAGACATTATTTCACACAAAAATATCAAGGAAAACCTAATAACAATAATGTCATCATCATTTCAACAAAGATTTCTTTCCTTGCCTCTTTTCCCAGAATACCTGATATTACAATACCTCTGATCCTGCTGGGAATGAATGTCTCACACCGTTGAAGATCATCCCTTTCTGAGGGTGTCAACCTCCAGATTGTTAGGAAATAATAAATCATTCATATCTGATAATAAATTCACATCTGTCCTCATTAAAAATTCTGTGACGTTTCCTTTAATGGATGGATTGTTTATCCTGGTCCTTTCTTCAGCTTTCAATTTGAATAGCCCCACCGCACAAGAAAATCTTGTCAGTGGAGGTGTGAAAGCAGCATGGACAAGTTTAACCTACGTAAGTGGGTGACAACAGTGATGAAGATGCAGGTTTAAGCACAGGCTAGCACTACAAATAAGCACCGAAAAACTCCAGTTAAATCACACTCAGGAAGAGTTCTTTATAGGAAAACCTCTGGTAACATATTTTCATCTCTACCACTGGATTCAGCCACTTGACTAAACAAAGTATACTTTCTGGTACAACAGCAGTTTTAGTTATTTAGTGGATACCCTACGAAGGGATGGTTTTGTGCCTCTCTCCTCTGAATAAATTTATCCTCCACCCATATAATTAGCCATATATCAATATTTTAAAAGAATGAAACTGTCCTTGAATGGCTTCTTAATTATCGAGCAATTTTAGAGTCTGTTTGAGTCTTGGTAAACTGGCTTGCCATGATTCTTCAGAGTAAATACAACTGAACAGATCTCAAACCAGACAGATCTTTTTAACTGGCATCAAAACACTTCTTTCTCTTTTGATATAGCCTACAGAAAATCCTTCCTAGAATAGTGGGCACTCAGTAAACATTTTCTGCTACCACACTATAATTGTTCACATAGCAACACATTAGCACTCTTGGGAGAATTCTGTTTCTTTTTATCTAAAGAACTTTCACAGACTTTAACATTAGCTGGATTCTTTCATGTCTTTTCTCTATTTGCAGAGAACTAAATAAAACAGTTATTCAAGATGCACCATATCCCTCTAACCTATCTGCTCTTACCCCTTCAATACATGAGAAAGTTTTAGAAAGTTACCTTCGGTATTTTTGTTCCCATTCTCTAAGACCACTTCCTTTTTAAAGTTATTTATGTTTTTCCCCTTTGAAATTACTGAATTGCAGACAAAGCAAGCTCTTGACTTGAACGTAGTTTAAGCGTAGCAGATCTTTGAAGCTTTTGAGCCTAGTGTGAACATTTGAAACACTGTTTTCTGGAGTATCTTTCATTTGGCCACCTACCAATGGTATTCTGGTTTGCCTTGATCCTCTGGTGAGACGGGATCACTGTGCCCACAGTGTTACAGACACTGACCTCGCTCTTGCAAGCCAAGCAGAAGGGCTGGCCTGAGAAACCTTCCCTGAGTGCACTGCAACTTTTCACAGAGTTGATAAAAAGTTCGAAAGATCTTTTTCTATAACATGTAATGATGCTTCAAGTTTTGAAAAATGGGTCAACATATGCTAGGAAATCACCTGAAAAAAGACTTGGTAAATAATTGGTGAATTTCAATGCACCATGTAAGAACGGCAAAGTGAGACTTGAATTTCAACTATACCTTCATGCTTCAAACTGATTCATAATTGGGTAATTTTACATGTTTATTCATTTTTGTTAAAACTTATTTAATCAAATTATATTAGGGAAAATAGTTGAGAGATTTGTTTCTTCCTTTCTATGAGGACCATTTTGGAAGATTTCTGATATAAAATGAGCACAGACACATG
Source organism: Oriolus oriolus (assembly GCA_013400235.1). Classification (NCBI taxonomy): domain Eukaryota; kingdom Metazoa; phylum Chordata; class Aves; order Passeriformes; family Corvidae; genus Oriolus; species Oriolus oriolus. The sequence goes on along the minus strand of VXBT01011977.1, from coordinate 434,447 downwards.
AACATCTACACACAATCAGATGATTTTAATTTATAGTAAGTTATTTCATATGATTATTAATAGCTTATGAAGACACCTGTAGCCCACCCTTGAGTCTTGCTTTCCTAGTACTTAATAGTTTAAGGAATACATCAAACTGGATGCCTTGATGTCACTGGCAAAGCTTCAACTGACTTTATTGCATGCAAAACTGAATCCTATATAGGTTTTCAGGCTATTTAATTTTGACTGCTTTCCTGGAAGATGCATTCATCATTGTAAACCAGTTAATGGGAAAGCTGGAACAAGCAACCCTTGACATACATTTATTGAAATGCACTTATGCATGTCTGATAAACCACTTCAAAAATTAAACAAGGGCTACCCAACCTGTCAAGTAAACATGAAGATAACAATTCTGCATTAATTTCAATGAATTTTTAAACAACAAAGTAACAAGGGCAACCAAAGGGAAAGTAACAGAAAAGCAGGATGTCTGAATTTAAATGGACCGATCTCTAAACTAAAGCAATCACAGGGAAGAGTTTCATCCACACTCCTGTTGACTCCGCACATGGAAATCTCAATAAATAAATCAGTGTTTTTCTGTAAAAGTATTGTAAAAGATAATGATGAAATTATCACAATATTTTGTTTGCTTGCTTCCATTCCTAGACACTAGGTTAGACCCTGTACACTTGCTATCTCTTGTAATCCCATGCTCTTTTGCTCAGAGGTTTCCATTTAGACAATAACTGCAGTGACAGATCCCAGTTCATAAGGGACTGCAGCAATCACCTCACCATCTGCTGAACCACTGATGTCATCATTTGTGTATTCCTTTTATGTATTTGAATGTAAATGTGATTTCTATCTCTGTTCAAAGCTTTGAAAGGGACATTTAATGACAGAGCTATAAATAGCAGAGGAGGATCCCTATCTGTGGTTTCTCCCTGGCCTTTTTAATGTATATCTCCTTTTACAGCTGCAGCTACTTCCATTTTCCTGAGATTCTGCTGGAGAATCTCCTACAGAAAGGGTTTCTGCTCTAAACCACAATGTTATAAACAGATTGCTGACTAATGTGCCATGTTCTTCTTGTACATTACAACTACAGCTTCCTTCTAGACAGTACAATCTTGATACACCCTATAATGAAGCCTTTAAGGCTGGAGAAAACAGAAAGTCTACAGAATCTGTAGCAAAGCCACATTATTTTAGTCTTCTGTTACCTCTCCTCTATTTCACCCTTGCTGTTTTTTGAGATCCTGCTTTTAAAAGACAACTGCAGTGACTAAAAAAACGGTAAAAAGGATAGAAATAACAGCAAAAAAGAAAGGAGGAAGAAAAAAAGAATAAGAAAAATGTTTTAAATGCATCTTTGTATAAAAAAATACACATGCCATTCACAGCTTTCTAGGGCGTACTGAGTCTAAATTATAACTGAAAGCTTGCAGAGGTTTCAACCTACATTTTTTATACCAGCAGTAGGGTAAGGTCAATGTTCATGTATTTAATTTAAATACAAATAATCTGGGAAGTGCTCCCAGATGACAGGCACTGTCAATAAGCAAATTTTAATTTGTTTAACTGTGGATGATCACTTTTCCTTTGCAACATGCAGCTCTCTTCCTAACTCTGGTTAGTAGCACGATGCTCAATGTCCTTCCTCACATCAATCTATTTCATGCTGGAGAAAAAAATAAAAACCAACATGAGATCTGTAATTTATAGTTTAAAAAGCTGCTTAAAGTAAATTTTGATACCAAGTGAATAAGGAACTCACAGAGACACCATATTCTGTGCTAGCAAGTCTGCACAGAGTGGATGAGAATGAGCAGCAGACAATGCCACTAAGTCATGAGAGGACAACAAAGAACCCTTTTTTGTCTTGTTTAGATTATCCCAATCCTTTAAATTCCTAGGAAAGAGAAAATGAAGAATGGGTTGGACTGCACTAGACAGTACCCCCAGTTCCTGTGGTGTCTGGCCACCTCAGATACCAAATGGTTCCCTGCCACAGGTTGCCACAGTCTGTGCAAGCCCTACTGCCCCAGGGTTCCCGAGGGCGAGCTGCAGCTCAGGCACAACAAACACCCTCTGCAACTTCAAGGAGGAAGTCAGAGGTATACATGAGCACTAAATCTTTGTCTAGTGTTCTGATCAAATAACTGAGCACTCCAGATTGACCTCATGTTGTGATTCCACTGGGATTACAGGAGCAGCGCTGGAATGCTACCCAAAGGTGCAATTTTCCTGGGACAAACCTTAGGAAGCCTAAATCTAATAACAGCTCTGTTTATATTTAAACAAAGCATTTTTGGGGCCTTTTATTGATTCTTCATACAGGACACATTTCACTGTCTGATGATTCAGCTGTTTTTAACTACAAGTTTCTGAAATTGCCCCCATCATATGCACACATTAGTAATCCACTGAATACGGAAAATGTATTGTTAAAATAAATCTATTGTATCTACAGAGCTATTGCAGTGGTGTTTTGAGAACAACGTGTCATTAGCCACCTATGGCTGGTTGTTTCAAAAGCACATTCCCATATATTAGTTTTCAGGGCTACTGGTAAAATATATCACAAAACTTACAATACATTAATCTGTGTTCATTCCACTTCACACTAACAGTAAATTTAAAGAATTGTGTTGGACACTCCAGACAAGAAAGCCTCACTGCAACTATTTCAATTTCAGACAGTCGAGTCACCAGACTTTGCAACTCAGCAGAATGTTATGTAGCCCAACCAGTGCTATTTCAGATGCTATTGTTTCTCAATTCTATCACCTTTTCTCACACTGAAATATTCAGTGAATAGCTTAATTAGCTGCAGTCAGCTCATTTAAATGCTATGGAAATGCAGCAAGAATGGAAGTAGCATTCTATCCCTGGAAATAAATGGAATGGAGAAAAAACAAAAGTTCATTCCCAGACTATAAATACTGGTATGTCAAATGCCAGTATCTGGAGAACTGAAACAAACTAAATAACATGAAGGAATGAAGTAGCATGTGGCCAAAATCAGCAGCTCCAGAAAGGAAGTTTTTAAGCACAGTTTTTAATGAAACTGAAAACGAACAATTATAGCTATGCCTACACCGCCTAAAGGCACGCAGAAGACTCCTGCACCAAGCAGTGTAGGTGGCTTGCACCCTGGCTCCACAGGGCCAGTCCCTCCTGATCCTCCCCTGGAGAAGGCTACTCCTGGCCCCACAGCGTCTTTAAGAAGTAATTACTTGTGGGTTTATCCAGGTCAACGGGCCCACAATCATGCAGGGGTGATGTCACAGCCTCTCAGGCTGATTGTAATACTTTTGCACACTGTGGAATTTAGTGGCACACCCTGGATGTGTTGTGAGAGCAGGTAGATGCATGGGATGCTGCAAGACATGACAAGGTAATGCTGGAAGACTGCTCAGGGTAACAGCAGCAAACAGCTCTGTGGAAGTAACATCTGTATCACCACGAGGTGAGTTTTGGGGTGAACTGACACCCAAAACTGCACCCAAGCTTTGCTTCAGAGAGAACTGAATGACAGCATTAAAAACGAGCAAACAAAAACAGGGAGCAAACTGACTTGCAAACTAGGAATTGGGGGCTGGGAGCAGGCTGGGAAGACAAGTTCCTTGGCTTTCTTCCTGTGCCCTATATTCTTTTTGACAGAGTTAAAACAGAACTAAGCTGTAAAAACATTAAGCATCAAACATAATCATTCTAAAGCTATTTGAAGGAGTGAGGACATCCACAGCTATGTATTTCTTGGGTCTTGCATTTGAAGCAAAATCATATGAAGAATTTGTTTTGGCACCAAAGTCAGAGCTCCAGAATAAAAGCTTAAAACCTAAAGATTTGTGGAACAGACCCCATGCCCTTGTTTCATTTTATTATTGTACTACACACTACACACCAATATCCACGAAATATCAATCACATCAGTATCTGGGGACAAGTGTTACACCGCTGCAGAACACCATTAGAAATGCTTTCCATCAGTAGCTTCAGAACATCAGTAAGCTGAAAATGTAAAAATGCCTATCAAGCTCATTGATAATCATCGAGATTTGACTTCAAATTCAGTCTAGTTTAAGTCTATCCAGGAGAACAAAGCCTCCAGCTAGTTTTCCTTCTAAGCCACTTTCCTTACCATGCTCAGCCTACAGAAAGACCTCCACAGTGGAACTCACAAACTCACACAGGAATACTTTCTCGCTCTTATTTGGTCACTCTTTAACCATTCATCTCTGTCTGGGGAAAAAGTCCTGAGAATAATTAAGTATCATGATAATAATGATCAAAGAACTAAACAGTGAAAATTTATAAGCATCTGAGCAATGTCAGCACTGTCATATAAGCTCCTTTGGTAGATAACTCCCACTCCAGTGTGGTATTAAGGAAAGCAGATGAAGACTCACTGATATAAATAGATCAAAGATAGGGTTTATCTTAGTCTCTACAAGTCTTATCTTTCTTGTCAAATCCTTTGCTAAAAAATACATTTTCAAAGGTATATAGTCAAACTAAAAGAAAATATTTTTCCTTGAAATCAGGGACTCTGAAGTAAGCTAAAGGGACTCTGGTTAGACCTTAATTTCTTCATTTAACACTGCAACATTGCAACATACTTTTCCTTAATACACAAAACGATCTTGTGTTTGTTCAAGGTGGTGGAGCTGTAGTTCCCAAGCAGCTTTGCAGTGAAAAGGCTTCTTTTTGAAAAAATGTGGCTGCCTTCGCATGCACACCTGAAGAAACATGCAGAAGTGCATATTTGTGCAGTGAATATTTCAAATTTGTGCTGACTGAGTATAAAGCAAACTTCTGAAATTCCTCGTGCTGCTTCCCAAAGCCCCACTTCATCACTGTACAAGCTGTGATTTTTCAGAATATTTCTGTGCACAAGACAGCTTTTCAAAGACCCCGTAACTCTCGTAGCTTGTCTTACAAACATAAATCAAACCATGCTGGCCAACTCTTTCCATGACAGAACTGCACCTTTCAATACCACTAATGCCAGATGGTCTCAGCATATAAAGCAGCATGAGACAACATATTAATGCTACTCAAACAAGCAACTTGTGCTAGCAGCAGACCAATGAAATCAGTCTCAGGCTGCTAATCCTATCTGTCTCCATGGCAACATCTATTTCAGACAATTCTTCAATTTTCAAGTCAGATGAGCTTCCTGGCCCCTAAACTTCTCTATTCAGGAGGTGTTCCACTGTCAGGTACTTTTTCATCTTGTACTGGCTACTGTTATAGTACAGATTTTATTTTTATCAGCTGGTTCATGGAGTATCAAGGAACAGATGCTCCTCTGTTTCTGTTTATTTGTAGGCTTTTCCACCAAAGATTTGCACTAAAAGATTTTCACTGAAGGTTAGCACTATTTATTTAGACTATTGATTTGTTCCCCGAACTGCAACACATGGAAACCTTGCAAATATTGATGTGTCTGTTGTGACTCTCTCTATCAGCACCAGAAGAAAAGGAATTGGTTCCTTCTTTATATTTATCTGCCATAAAGGCAGATTTTTAAACAAAACAGGAAACTGTGTATCTGCAGCAGGCAAATAGGGAGAGACACTCATGGTGACTCCTCACCATATGTCCATCAGCATAGCTAAGTCAACACAAACACTGGGGCTACTTGCTACTTAGAAAAAACCCGACAGGAAGCAGGTAGGAACTGCCTCTTAAAGGCAGAGCCAGCGCTGAACCACGTGCTATCTCTCAAGTACCTGCACACCGGGTACTTGGCACAGCCACACGTAAACCTAGCATGGAAGCTGAGAACCCAGGTGTGGAGAGGAGAACCTGCGACACAGGGAGAGGGGTGTTCTTACCCAAAACCACAAAAAATTCCCAGCAGAGCCAGGAAAGCAGACAGACATCTTTTACCATAAAATCGCTTTTCCTCTCTGGGAAGCAACTTCTTACAATGGCAATGTTTAAAATTTAAACATGTGAGAGCCTAGCTCCCAACCTCACAGATCTTTTTTTGTTCTCTCTATCCCTCTATGTACTGATGTCACCAAAGAGAAGGAAATATCAAACATTTCATCCAGAATGGTACAAACTTGGACCACTCATTCTTTAAGTGCAGACTATTACAGAATCAGTCATATTTAGCTTTCTTTTTTTAGGGAACACACACAAGTTGGCTTAAACATTTAGGATTCATCATTATTAGGATTTATAAGCCTCCTGCTTAAATTCAGACGTACAGCTCCCAGTGACTTCAGTTTGATTTGTGGATGCTCAGCAGCTGGGTGGGAGGAAAAATTCAAGCACAGTCTAGTCTTACCAGGTGAAGACCTGACATGGAGAGTCAGCTTACAATAATCGTAAGGCTGCCTCTGAAGTACCATTTTTCAGGTGTGTAAAAAGTGTCTATTTATGTCTTAAGACTCACCCCAATTTTGCTTATAGTTCTAGAATTGTGCTTTTGTGCAATAAGCCAAATGCTGCCAAAACTGCAAAATATTCAGTTTAGCACACAAAAAAAAGGGTTCATTTTGAATGATCAATGTACAAGGAATGCATCACTCATAACACCAAAGGACAACAATGTGTAACTGAAGGACAGTCAGGCTGAGGGCTCCTTTCACTCTTGAGGGACACAAAAATAAAAGGACATTCAAATAAATGTTTTGCAGCCAGCAGTGCCAAGGGACAAGCATGTAGTAATTCACACACGTGTTATCCAGTTATCTCTAATGTGATGGTACAGGAAACAGTACTATGCAGAAAGTTTTAACCTTTGAAATGTCTCACTGTCTTTTCACTTTCTCTGTATCTTTCAACTCTTAGTTATATTTCTCATAGCAAAGTAAGCAAACCTTGGCAAAAGTAGCAAACCTTGGCCAGTCTGACGTCTCCCCTGATCAAACAACTCTCTTCATTTGGCTCTAAGGCAAATCCATACCTAAGCATAAGTACTCAAAATGGCATTCAGGTTGTTCTTGCCTTGGGCAGGCTCTGCAGCCAGAGCAGTATCTTTCTTTGATCATAAATCAGGCAGCTCACACTCCACGGCCATGAGCAGCTCCATGCAAAGAATGGCTGTCTCCACATGACTTCATTTGCAAGCAAACAAGGATATGAGGTTTTGCTCATAATTCAGTATGAAAAACTACCAGGAAGCAGCTACCAGGCTATGCAGCTATAAATGTCTTGCTTTGGAAATTAACTAAAAACAAATGATTACTGCCTTTGAACAGCCAGCCACAGGTTTATGATTCAAGATTCTCTCTTACCTTGCCATTGTAGGTACACAGACACTTCTCCAACATATGGCTTCATATTGACCCAGACCTCAGAACCCTTTCGACAGCATCTGCTGCTGTGACAGGAAGATGTGGCCAATGTCATTTCAGCTAGCACAACACTGGGACCCTGCAAGAAACCCCCATTTCAAAGGGAAGGGCACTATGGACCAAGACCTCACTTTCAGTCGAGTGTCCTTGTCCCCAGCAGTGCCCCTGAAAGCAGCAAGAGAGTGTGTACTTCATTGCTAGAGGCAGCTATTGCACCTCGGCACATACCATCATTTCTTCACAGTATGGCAGAACTTCTATTCCAAAATCCAAAACCCCAGCACGTCAAGCTGGGACTAGCTCAGTTTCAGCACCGTTGTGCTGCAGAGCTCCTAACCCACTCCCAACACACCACCAGCTTTTACCTTTATCCTGAGATGATACAAGCTGATGTAGGGCAGACAAAAGAGCTCCATTTCCTGTCCCACAGCAAATCAAACCCACCTACTCTGACACCATTTTACTGAAAAGGATTTTTTTTCCAGCCTTTTTACTACACAGACTCTTGATATCTTTATTTAGCCCTGGCATACCAGAAAATAACCTTCATATATAACATCCCATTCCCACTGAATTCATTGAATCCTGGCTTTTGATATGCACCTTACTCCAAAATGAAGTTTACACCATTTACTCTACTCCTTGTGACTCTAGCAATCATTTCAATTATCTAACCCAGAAGCCTTGAAGTACATACTGCAGTTTTCACTTTTTTTTGATTCCACAAAATTTTAAGATAATTCAGTCACAAGTCTTCGTCAGAGTTTAATTCCCAATTCAATTAGTGGGAAAAAGACCCCAAGAAAACAAAAATAGCAAGGCTCTATGGTAACACATGCATGAGACTTTAGTTTAAAAAGAAAATGTAGATGAAAAAAAAGATGTGGCATCATGTTTTGGTTTTGGGGTTTTTTTTCCTTAGGAGGAACATGAATTAAAATAGGTATGAGGACTTAAAAAAATAAATTAATCTGCTGAAAAAAGCTCAGACAGGGTTCATAAACTGTATGTTTTGCAAAGACAGCACATAAAGCACAACAAGGTACATTAGATGATGACACATGAAGGCTGCCATTCACCAGATCTTAACCATAAGGTCGTGCACACATTCCTAAGTCAGAAGCCTGCCCAATGTTAGCTTCTCTTCCAGTCAGTAGAGAAAACAGATGTGTTCAGAGGGCACTGCAGCCTAGCCAAGAAGTGTTCCTGCTGACCAGGAAAAGGGAGATTACAGCATGAATATGCATGCCCAGTATGTAGGCTTCTAATCACATGCCACCTTTGAAAAAAAATCAGGTGTAATGAACACAGAACTAATTCCAAACAAGTCTTAATACTCAATTATCAGCTGAGTCTAGCAGCAACTCCACTGTTACAACCAAAAATTTGTGTTTATTCTGAAATCAGAAGACCTCTCTTGTGTTTTCCAGCCTCCACGTAATGTAAAAGCTTGAGATATTAATTACTAAATTACAGAATAATGAACAGTTTCTCCTAAAAAAATTTAAAATATTTAATAATGAGGTCACTTTTGATAAATCACACAACTACAACTTACTGGGTTTAACAAAACATGTCACGAAATCTTGGGAAATACCCATGCTTTATAGACTTCTCACTAACTCTCTGGAGTTCGCATTAATGTCACCCTAATAAAACACCACTTTAAGCCAAGACAAGAACAAAACAGGCCCCCCTTCTGTTTTCTTTGGGAACTGTTAAGGCATTCTGAAGGTGTGGGAGGTGATGACAACTCTTCTCTTTGAAAGAAATTAAAGTAATCAACTCTTTCAAAAGGAGTGGGATCGTCAAAAGCAGTCTGGGTCAGAGCAACAAACTCTGAATATTCTGCATACTCAGACACACTTTAAGCCCGGAAAGTAAAACAACTGCCTTCTGTAGAGTCATGTTTATCCTTAATGATTGCACACCTTTTTACCCCAGCTTGTTTACCACCAGTGTTATTCCAGTAAATGAAAGATAAACTGCGGAGATGCAGTAGCTGGGATCCACAGTGTTTTCGCAGGTTGCGACACACAGCCTCTATTAACCCTTCTTCTAAAATGTTCTAACAAAAAGGGAAGTCTTTAAATACCTCAGTCAGTGAAGCGATTTGGAGTGAGAGCACTGTATCTCTGGAGAACACTGCAGAGTGCCTGGCACAGCTGCCTACCCACGCTTACTGGGAATTTCCATGGACTTCAATGGGAACGTGAATGGCATTAACAACGAGCCGCGAATGCCATCTGTAAACGTGTCTGCCTCTCCTCTATTCGCACCAGTTCTGTGAGGCATTTCTCGGTTTCTATCCTACAGTACCTCTGTCTTTAGCTGAACTTGAAAACTGAGAGGGGATGAAATCAGAACTATTAAGAAAATACTATTTAAGAAAGATAAAATTCAGGAAGAAAAATCTAAAAATCTAAAAAATTCACTGAGCACGTACATCCAGCCATTTTCCTGCTGCTCTACAGCCCTCCCAAGACCCGCACAACCTACACAGTCTGTGAAGGACACCCAACATCCCGCTCGGAATGCAGGCAGCATTAAAATCATCCTGCCAGAGACTACCCCAGGCCAAATCCTGGCTGGGTGACTTCACGGGGATACCCTAACTGGCACAAAAATCCATAGGGGATTTTGCTGGAAAGGTAATTACAGCTTCTCAGCCTTCTGTAGGATGCAGGAGGTACAGCCCGCCCCAGATCTGCACTCCCAGCAGGCAGGCGAGGCAGTAGCATATCCCTGACAGTGTGTGATGAGAAAGCCAGAACATCCTCACAAGCGCTGAAAGAAAATCTGTTCCCTGATGCACAAAGCAAAGAAAAATTCCAGATGCAGAAGGCTACATGACTAGTAAGTTCAACCACGTTTCACTCTGCATTTTCTATCCATCCCTACAGAGACACCAGCAGCTGCCCTGCTCCTGCTCCTCTGGTGCTGCAGGTGCTCTTGTCAGCCTGCTGCCCAGACAGCAGCTCACCTTTAAAGAGGATTGCAAACCTAAGCCAGGAGAGCAGCTAAACCACAGCTGACAGAAGGAGTGACAGCATAACGCGGTCAGCACAGCATCTCCTGTATTCCTCACGCAAAATGTTCTGCTGACATCGACCTATTTATGCCCCTACATTTATGCGGTGCTGCCGGATGAGTACGGACTCAGCGCGCACACATTTACCAGCAACCAGCCCTGTACCCTTCAGCATCTCCCCTCAAAAAGGGAACACTACACGAGTGGCCCTGGATAAAGCTGGTGTTTGCTTAAACCTCAAGCACACAAAAACTGGGCTCGCTCTCTAATATCTGGATTGAATAACAAGCTCTTGCCATATGCAATTTGTATTGAACATCAGCAGGTCCAGTCAAAGAGCTCATAAGATCTTTATGTGCAGATTTGGAGCGTAAGGAAAAGAAGCTTCAGAAAATCAAGTGCAATTAACTGTAGATAATGAAGTTAGAACAGCTGTATCTGATGACAGCACCATAACCAAGAGACGAGCTGTGTGCTTTCTGACATCACCAGTGACACGCTGCCCTGCCACCAGCCCCAGCACTGCACTTCCCCATCTGAAGCAGGGCAGCCCACAAGACCCGCAGGTGACATCCAGTGGTCTCCCCACTCAGGCTGCCACACTACACTGGCACAGCTGATTCCTGCCCATGCTGGGCTGAAATCTCGGCAGCCTCCTACACGTTTGCTTGTTCTTCCTCCTGCTCTCTCTTTTGAAAAAGAGCAGCACTTGCTCATGGTTCTCTTAAATGGCTGCGGAGTCATTAAGATTACAATAAATCAAGAAATATTTTTAAATGGGTTTTGTGCAACAGCAATGAAGACATTTTGAGAAACAATTTTTCTCCCTGTAAATTCATCAGCTTTACTTATTGCAACTTCTTACCACTGAAAGTACCAGCTCACATGGCTCATGCCATAGCAGAATACAGGAGCATTTCACTGACAGAATAAAAACCTGTCTGTATTAGCAGACAGATCTTGGATTTCTCCATTCATCAATACAGAGTCATGATTTTCACTTCTCTCTTAGTCCCCCTCTAATTATTTTTTTGCGAGAGGAAATGGTTCTAGCACTGCAGGGCTGGGGTGGGAGAGCCTCACATCTGGGGGCTTTGCGGGGACTAGTACAGGAGCTACAGTTTGGGAAACCTAGCAGCTTATTTAGGCTCAGCGCCAGCAGTGACCAACCCAACTCATTTCCTCACCCTGCCAAGTGGAGCCTTTGATAAAGTGATGGGTCCAAGGATTATTGTAGCTGAGTTGCACCTCATAAAATTGACTGAAGTCACACTCACAGGGCCCTGCAAATGTTCCAAGTCACAACCACACTGCTCAATTCACACACGGTGTGTTCCTGCCTCCCCAGTTCATGATGCTTTGTTGTTTGAAGCTACAAAATCCAAGGTATGTCATCTTCTAGAAAATCAGTTGTCTCACTCAACTACAAATTAACCATTTCCTTCTATTTGAAGTATTTTTAAAGATGCTTGTGGGGAAAAGGATGAACAACAAAAATCATTAAGATTCTGTTCAACAGAACATCAGATATCTGAAGCAAGAACCTATTTCCTCTCTGAGGAGTAGTTGATACTCTCCTGAACTAAGGCGAAGTATTGCCCAGTTTGTCCCAGAAAAAAAAATAAATCTGTTCTTTACCATCAAATGTCCTGTTTTCCCTTGGTCCACCATCAACTCCCCACAACCTCTTTCTCCTCATTCTATCTGACTTTGCTGTCCACCACCTTCTGTCAACTTCGCCAATTTTTGGTGAGCACAGGGACAAAACTGTATTTTCTGGTGTAATCAAAGCTACTCCAAAACATTTTGATTGCTTCCAGTCTACGTTCACACAACACCTTCTACACATAACCACTGACGCAGCCTCATTCAAGTCTTCCTCCACTTTCACTGCCATGACCTCAGCCACTCAAAGTGAGGTTTTCTGCCTTGGTATAAAACTTGATAAAGTTCAAATGTCTTCGTCTCGGGGTTGTGCTTTTCCTTATTCAAGGGCTCCTTTTCCATCAGTGATTGCAGGCTCTAATCTCCCATACAAGTGCAGTATCAGCCTAAAGAAATTGTTGCCACAAAAAGACCCCAAACAAACATTTAAAAACAAAACAAAACAAAAAAACCACCACAAAATGCACACAATTACAAATGTTAGCCCAAACGCTGTTTGGCATGAAGCACAGTTGAAGCACAGGTAGTGTGGTGTTCAAGTTTGCAGAGAAGGCAGCACACTGTCTACGTGTTTAATGTAGCATCACAAACTTTAGGCAGTCTCACGCTTCTGGCCTTTATCATGTCCCCAGGAAGAGCTCAGTGAAGGCTCAGCTTGCAGCGTCCAAGTGACAAATTTGGGTTTCCAAGATTTGCAAAGACATTTCGTATGATTTTGCAAGAAACCAGACTGGCTCATATGAAGTCATTCTGACTTCCAGTGCAGTATCAGGACTTTAAGAAAATCCTCCTAATGAATATTTAACCCCAGGAAAAACGGGGCCTTCACAATTTGTTCCAGCTTCTTCATTCACTGAGGGCTTTTTCCAGTTGCCTTGGAGGTCTAAAGCACATTTCTGAAGTTTTCCTATTTCTCTCAAGTATTTTTTTTCAAGCATTGCACAGATATTACAAATTGATTTTCAAAATTAGCTGATACTGTAAAATTGAAGTTAATTTATACGCTTGTGTACGATGAAATGCATTCACACAAGGCTACACCGACATGCAACACATGTGATTACGCAGTGGTTGCATGTACATGCAGTATTTGATTTACTCAGTACAAAGCCTCTTTACGCAGTACAAAGAGTCTTTACTGATGCTCTGCTGACACTTTCCTGATCTATTTTGTCACCAACTTCCTCACTAAGTGAACGCACACATTTTTTTTGTTTCACAGCTGTTCACTGGATGATTCAGGTATCATCCCTGCATGCTCACCAGCCTTCTAGAAGCATGAGCTCTCCACAGACTGTAAATCTATGAACCACAGCATGTATTTTGTTCATACTTCCCTATATTTAATAGAAAAATAAACCCTGTGACACACAGGTTACCTTGCAGGAATACATTATGTTCAGAACTTACAACTTTTTGGCTGTCTGGGAAAAATGAAAAGTAACTGTATGTATGTATATATGTGTCTCTGTGATTCTATCATTTTTTTAATAATAACAGATGAAGATAAATAAGATTCTGATCCTGCAAGCTTCACCACACAAAATATCCTTATTCCGGTTGTTGCCCTGGGAATCAAGCATGGATGCTCAGAGCGAGCAGGGTTCCCCCTTCAGGTATGAGCAGAATCAGGCTCATATTTCCTGCCAAGGCTGGTACAAGGCTCCCCTTCTTTTACTGCAGCGCTTAAAAAGGCTCCCACAAGAAAATAAACAGTGCTACCTTTTACTACACAGTAGAAGAAAGGGCACGTTTTTTTTAGAAGAAAACACCTCTAATGCAACCATTGGCACAATATATAGTTTTTAAGAAGAAAACATTTCTAATGCAACCCTTGGCACAATATATAGGTGCTTAGGCTCTGTAATGAAGAAGCAGGGGTGGTATCAATGCTTTTACAGCTCCTTCTAAGGAGTGCAAGGATAACTATGCATGAGGTCTGTCTTGCTGCCCTTCTCAAAGAGATCCCGAGTTTCTCCCATGTGCCACTGCAGAGAGTAGTAGCTCTCCACTTTTTGAGAAATGTTTAGAACCTCACAGAATGAAAGGGAGGACTGAAATAAAACAATAAATTTGTTCTGGTTCATACCCTGGTTAATCCCCTTCAAAAACCAGCATTTTCAGCATCTACCACTAAAGATTGCCAGGACTCATCACATTCCCTGACACGTGATTTGCACATTGCAACACGTGGCATTTTGTCTACCGGGCTCCCTTAGAAAGGGGCCGAGCACGTTCCAGGAAATGTTTGACACTGTCTGTAACTTGTATGTGAATGCAATCCATAGGAATTTTTCTTTTTTTAGAGTTTGTTATTCATATACTGCTGGATTCCCTCTTGCTTGGGCTCAATGACAAACCCTTTCTCACATCACTGACACCAAGAGAAGTGTGTCTCCAGGAAGAGCCATAGCCCCCTCTCAGACTGCACAGTGCTCTTCTCGTCCCTTTCTGCTGGTTTGACACGACAGTCACATAAATGAGATGTAGCGACTATCCCCTGGCAGCAACGCAAAATCCCAGTAATAAATGCTATCATTCTAGTGCGCAAATTACACAGCGGCAATAGATTCACTCCTAGCTTCAGGATCCTCACCTCCTCTTATCAAGATGGCAACACACCACAAAGAAATTTTTCAAATTTCACTGCAATCCCTGCAGTTTTCATTCCAAGACAATGCTTTGCTACCCTGCCTTCCTCTTACATCCTCCTTGTGTCCAATATCCTATAACGTCCAAGTTCCATCTGTAGCCCTACCATTAAATCTCTCGAGGATACAAAGCAAGGTTATATTCACGTCATAAAGCAGAATATTAAGCGCTAATTGTATTGGCCAAATCCCCAGAGAGCCACAGAAGCCACACCTCCACCTAAAAATCACAGACTTCCAGACCTGTGCTGTAACCCAGTGAGGGAAATGTGAGGACAGGACTGCAGGAGGCTTATGGCTGGGCCAAAGGTATCAGGCAGCTTTCACGGATAAGCCCTTTCGCATACGGACCTTAGCGACACTATCGATTCTAAAATCGGAAACGATGAAATAGACACAGTCGTAGGTGTAAAACAAGTGCACGGCATCGATCATATTCCCTTTGATAAAAAATGCCCCGAACTCTAAGTGCAGGCAGCCCCGCATCCCGAGGCACCCGTGCCGGCGCCCGCAGCGTGCCGCGGTGGGTGACACGTCCCCGGGGACAGCCCGGCCGTGGCACGCCGCTCCCACGGGCGCGCTCCTGCCTCACGCCGCTCCCCGGGCGCTGCGGTCCGTGCGGGGAAGGGCGGCCAGCGCCTGCCCTGCCAGCGAACCCGCGCCGGGCACCCGCTCCTGACATTTTATGGGGAATTCAGGCGTTTCTTGCCGCAACGGGCGCTCACTCCACCAGCGGCGGCACGACCGCCGGTGCCGCAGCGCGCGTCTCAGGGCCAGCGCCCGTGCCCGCGGAGCCGCGCCCGCCGCCGTTACCTGCACACAGGTGCGGGCCGCCCGCCCCCCTTACCGGGCTCGTGCTCGCCGGGGCGGTCTGAGATCTCGATAACCAGGAGCTCCCGGCCCTCGGCGCTGCGCCCCACCGTGTAGATCCTGCTGATGGCGGGGCACTGCAGCCACACGGCCACCAGCGCCTCCCGCAGCTCAGCGTAGCGGTGGTACTCGAAGGAGATGCCCTCCTCGGCGCTCAGCCGCCGCCGCCGGCTGGCGGCCCCCGCCGCCGGCTCTGCCGCCGCGGCCCGGCAGGCAGCGAGCACCGCGCACAGCGCCAGCAGCAGCACCCGCAGCCGCGCCGCCATCCCGCCCGCCTGCTCCTCCGCCAGNGAAGGAGGGAGCGGGAGGGAGCCGGGGGGCGGTGGGGAGGGGCGGGGCGGGACCGGCCGCTCCGCCCCGATCCGCGTCCCGAGCGCTCCCGCGGAGGGCGGGGGCAGCGGCCGCACGATGCGGGCGAAAGCCGCTAAAGCTGTTGTCGTGCACCAGATGCGAAAAAAACGCTGCGAGAATCTGGATGCGCGTTTTCCGCACCGCCTCATCGTTTTATGGCGTCCCAGCGGGTTAACCCACTGCCACAAAAGTGAAGTAACAGAGTGCTCCATGAATGATTCAGTGCTATTGCCGGGCAGCACAAATGCATTTGATTGACAGGGAAAACTATGAACCGTCATCTGTAAGGTCGCTTTGCTCCTCATTTTCAAGGCATCTTTGCTGCATCACAGAAAGGAAAGGATAAAGCAAGACTTAGTTTCTGATACCGACAGTACTTAGCATGCCTCAATCTGTTCAAAACGAATGCTCGTGTGAAGAGCCATTCACAAATGATTTCTTCTAGACCACAGATACTACAGGGCTTCCGAAGCCGTGTTTTTTTCAGCTTGTCTTCATAGGCATTGCTGTTTAGGTTGTGTTGAAACAGCCTGTAAAGGACGAGTGCTAAAAGCAAAAGGCTAAATGCTAAAGAGCGGCTTCCATATCAGGTTGTTGATTTCGGCTTTGGGGGGTTTTTTTTGCTTGCTTGATTTTTTTTTTTAAGGACTTTAAGGATTTTTAAGGACTTTAAGGATTTTTTTTTTTTAAAGACTTGCTGGAAAATTTTGAGAGGTCCAGAATTTTGAAAAATACACATCCAATTCATCCTTCTACCAAAAAAAAAATCTTGTCGATAATTTAATGCATGTTTATTCTGATCTTCTGATTTAAAAGGGTGAGCCTGTATAACGCCTCCTTCAGTCACCAATTAATACTGAATCAATTTTCAGGAACATTTTTTAATAATCCTTGGTGATATTATGTGGATATTTTCCTAAACTGTAGGTGTCTACTTCAAATAAGATGATAATGGACACAGTCTCTTCTAGGAGAACATTTTCACTGACCTTTGGTGATGTACTAGCTCGGAAAGTGATCCAGCATCTGAAACACAGATCTGAAAGTACAATTACTATACATAACTGCTTATAGAACTGTCTCTATTCACCTGTACTCGTTACCTTCCAGGGCCCTGAATGTCAGTCCTGAACTATTTGATATGTTTCTTCATAGCAAGAACCAAAGTTCAGCCCTTCCAGGTCTCACCATCTTTCAAAGCTAACAAGGTTCAGAAGCTGGCCTGCCCAGTTTCATCTCAGGCTTACAAGCTGGCAACCACATGCAAAGGCACCTTCAGAGCGCTTCTTGGAGCCTTCAACTCTGCATTCTTACTGCTAGAAAACTTTTGGAGACGCCTGTTGTAGCATGTTCCATCAGCTCTGAGGTTATGACAACAAAAACTTGCTCTAAGTGTTTTGCAAGACTTGGACGTAGAGAGACTCCAATATGTGGTGTTTTCTCTGACCAAGATCACTGTTTGAATTTAGGATAACAAAAGGGCTCTCTCTCTGACCTCTCCCCTTCCTAACAGCATTAATTGGACTACATAAAAAAATTTGTTTATGACATCACACTGCTTTAGAATTATGTGCAACATGTGCAGCCCTCTCAGTGCTGCAAATGGAACTGCAAATAATGGTAGCTGACCTAGCATTCAAAAGATTGACATTCTTTAGCAGTATTGTTGGCTACATTCATCACAGGCTAAATATTCCTTGTTTTCTTCATCACCTTCCCTTGCACTCAATATACAAAATAAACAAATTTGCTGATGCTGATTACATGATCATCTTCTGGGAGAACTTTCTGATCCAAAAAGCCTCCCTTTTGTTCTTTGTAGCAACTGTCACTGGCTTCCCTTATAATTTTTTTGACCAAAATACATCACTAAAAGATAAAAGTAGGCTCAGAAATTGTCTATTTATTTTCATGTCCTCAAGCAGTGAATTATTATTCCACTACATAAAAGTAGTCTCAAAACTAGATGTGAATGGATTTTCTATTGTTTCCATACTTATTTACCCTCACCCTACAAAAAATTAAGAGAATGTGTATTTGTAAAAACACATGCATATCTTATGTAAAGCAGAGTGGTTTGTATACTATCAAATATTTAATTTTGAGTTCACACATACTAATTTATTTTTAATAAGGGATTAAAAAACGACGTTTAAATTCTCAAACAGTTTAGGAGCATATGCAGAACTGAGTAGGAGGAATAAATTGAATTCTTTGTTTGTACGTAATCCTTCCTCCTATTTTCCATAGTTCAGGGATGACCATCTTCAAAGGCCAAATTTCTTTGTAATACGGAAAAAGCTTTGGCATTTGCCTTAGGATCAGAGGAATACTCCAACCCCAAGGGCATTCCCAGCCTACAAGCATAACCAGGCACCTCGGTATGGCCTCATAAGCTGATAATACTAATGAGAGCAGTGAGTAGAGCACAAGTGCTCCAGGAAACTTACTGATCACCAGATTTTGAATCTGGTTTACCTGTCTCTTATATCTGAATATGATAGCAAATAGTAAGTTATATTTCGCCAACAGACACAGCCTAAATAACCTGATAATTACAAAAAAAATTCATTAACATTTCCAAAAGTACCTATTTATAGACAAATCTACATATACATAAAAAACACATATAATACTCATATATATTTACAGATTACTTCATTCCTTTGGCCAAGCAGAATTTGCTGATTCAAATTTTCCAATACTTTTGACTTGCCTGAATCTGTCTTTTTCAGCAAATCATCATTCACCAGCAAGCATATAAATATATTTTCCAAAATAAACTCACACTCACAGTATTTTGCTTACAAGACTTGAGTCTTTGCACATTTTTTTAATTGTGTGACAAGACAAATAGGCTAAGGCAACTATTTTCTTTTATTACTCAGAAAGATAACCCTAAATCTATGTCCATTACAAAAAACTCAAGTACGTTAGGAACATCAGAAATCCTAAAAACACTATGATGGAGAGCAGATATTTACATTATTAATAACAAACTACTGCTAATACACCATGGAAGCACTAAACTTCTCTGGTTTATATTCAGAAAGAACTTTTAATGCTAGGAATATAATAAATGCAATCAATTTAAAAGAGAGAACAGTTGATCTCACTGTTGACAAATTACCAGGCAAGGAGGTAGAGATAACTGTAGCTATAAGAAGATTTTACAAAACTTATCAGAATGCTGATTATATTCCCACGTACTACACCTGACAGCTGTGGTCACTTGAAGCTCTGTTTTCAAGACGGAAGCATCTATTACCAACCTTCAAAATGTCTTGCACTACTCAGTGGCTCTATTTCTTGGATAGACTTGCAAAACAGGGTTGAGATAGATGAAGCTGAGGCTTTTCCAGTACCTTGAGAAGATGATTAATGTAAGGCAGGGCAAAAGAAATACCAACAACAACAAAAAATTTAAAAATACAAATACAGACAAGTCACTCATGCAGGAGGTTAAAGAAAGGGAGGGGGAAAAAACCCACCCACCTTCCAAATTGTGTTCTGCAAGACCAAATCTTTTATTGCCTCCAGCTGTTAGATGACTCTCACATGCTACTGAAACCCAACCCTATCTGGTATTTAGAGCTGTTCTCCTGTTGGGTAGTGACCATCCTATACATGTAACAATTCCACGCTGAGCCTCTACAGACTGCAACTTGAAGTTCATACACAATGTATTTGGCGTTTGCACCTACACAAATGGCAGTGACTAGTTGCTTTTCAGTTTGCAGGAGTAGTAACTGCTCCTGGGGTGATGCTAGGTCCTGGACATTGGACTGGAATGCTGTTTCTGAGAGATGCTATAGCCTGGCTACGGTGCCAGGTACTCACACCGAGAAACTGCCATGCAGGATCACTGTGAGAGTTTGAAAAACTGGCTGATTGGGCTTTTTAAAAGTGGTGAGTCACGATCTCAGAGGAGCATTCTTCTGGTCTTCCTTAGGGACCGGTATTTCAAGTCCAAGGGTTAATTTATTCAGTGATTACATAAACGTGAATCATAACTGATTAAAATGTGTGGATGTCAAAGAATGGTGAATAATAAGGATATAGCAGCAGAGTGTGATTTACTTGGTAAGTCAAGCACATTTAAATATTTCAGAGCAGCAAATTGTGAATTACACTTAAGAGCAAAAAATGTAAAACACACTTGTGACAGTCTGGCAAGCAGCATTGCCAGAAGCATCGAGAGATCACTAAAGATGGGTAACGACTGTATTTTCCAGTGCAATGCTTAGACAGAAAGAGAATGGTTAAGTGGCAGAATGTGATTATATCACAAGGTGGTCTTAGAGAAAATGAGCTGTACACAGAGTTCTGGTATGTACAGCTGAAACAAGGCTGTGAAAATTCAGAGACAAGCCACAGGAGTGATTTGAAAAACAGAGGGAATGCCTTACTCTGGAGGATGATATGGTCTGGTGAGCTGGTGAAAAATAAATTGAAAAGTGATTTGACTGCTGGGTTTATTACCTTCACAGACAGAAAATCATAGCAAGAACTAATGACACAAAGTGGCCTTCTCCCTGAACCTACCAGCTAGAGGCTTCAATGAATAAGGTTTGCCAGAGGGCTGCAGCTGCCAGAGCATGAGAAGCAGCCATAATCAGATGGAGATTTGGAGGCAGTGAACCAGACACTGTGGTTAGCAATAACTATCAGTAGCCATAATGAAAGTTTCAATAATGTAGTTTTTCAACAAAAATGAACATTGAAAATCTAGGAACATATCACAGTTTTTTTAAAAACATGCAGCATAACTCTGTGAGGAAAATAAATGGAGTCATGTAATCTTACAATCATGGTATCAATCAATATTAATATTTTCTGGCAAGCTGTGCTGTAGTGTAAAATAAACCACCTTATTTAGTATTTAGTATTTCACATCAGTTGCCCAAAGCAGTTATATTGCAATCCTAATATTCAAAGTTTGTAATACTTTTCAAGTTTCCATGGGTTTTTCTGACATTAACACCAAGAAGTTAATTCATGGCTTTCATAGGACTTAGTTATTGTCATATCCTAAGGGGTAGTACAAACTGTTATTTCCCAGACAGAAATTAAAACAGATGAGTTTTAATTAAACTAAACTAGACTTTCAGGAAAAAATGTAGTGGAAAATATTCCTCCCCCATGTATTCCCCTGTCCTACCACGTTTAAATCTGTCTCCCTGTTGGAGAAGATAAAGGACAACTGATTGTGTAAGGTTTTGTTGTGCATTGTGAAGACCCAAAACTGTTAACCCATATCTTCATCTTTTTTCACCGTTGCACAAAAATCTCTTTGTTTTCAGATCTGCACATACTCTATAGTCTCTCTCACAAAATATGAGGGAAAAAATCAGCAACGTCTTATTTAATAAAGGCCTAAAATCTGAAAATGTAATTGCCTAACACAATTCTTGATTTGCATGAAAGACACAAAGTAATGAGGTAGGTAATTTACTTGCCAGCATCATATTCAGCAATAAATACAGGGTTCTACATTTGAAAAAGTGGTGGGGTGGTGGTAAAATGCAGGTCTGAGTCCTGAAGAAAACAAGCCTGTGCTTTTCAAATGCAAGTTCCTGTGCTGAGAGGTCCAGCAGGCACATTTTTTTCCAGCAAAAAATAAATCTATAAAGCACAGCTTGCATAATTCTCTAGGGATTTGTTAAAGAAATAGGATCAAAAGCAATTGTGATTACACTGTACACTAAGGATATACATAAAATAACCCAAAAAACTTAAACAGCAATGGGTGTCAGAAAAACATGGATTCAATTTAAAAAGCTCCAAAAAACCACCATGCACACTTCCACAAATGATAGCCTGTTAAAATTGCATTTTTTATTTTTAAACCTCTTGAAAAACAGAATATACATTAGACCCTTGTAAGTCAATCTCATCATGTTTTTAGCACTCTGCTTCAGCTTTCCAGTAGCTGAGGAGACACCAAGCTTTTACAAATACCTTTACTGGAATATTTAAGCAGGTGGCTCCCAGTTGTGCGTGATGTTGCAGCAGTGTGAGTGGAGGCATAAGCCAGCAGGCTGAGAACCAGTGAATAGAATGATGTTCACAGGGAAAAGCTGAAGCTCTGAAAGCTCCTTGTGTTTTTAGGCTAATGCTTCAGGCAAATAAAGCAAAGTACAGCTGCAGCTGCAGGATGGGAGTGGGAGTTGACAAAGCAGAGGATAATGGCCATCTTTGAAATCTGATTAACGACGTTGCTTCCACCATGGAGAGTTCAGGCTGGCAGTGCATATGGATTCAGCAAGGCTTAAGTACCAGTCCCTGCTAAAAATTGAACAATACAGGGATTTCAGCTTCTGTTCACCGGCCATAGTCAAATATACTTTTTTTAACTTATTTTTAGAGTGAAGGGGAAAAATGAATTTCAGCAGGGATACAGATAAAGAAGTAAATGCTTCTACAAAACACATACAGAAGAGGAATCGGAACTACTTCCATCTCTCAAGTAATATTTGAGTCATTCTGCATGTCATTAACACCTTGCTATTTGTTAAAGCGTGATGCCATCTGCACTTTCACTGGATTGTCTGTTTTGAGTATTATACCAGACTGCATGTGAAGCAGCACTAAAATTCAGGTGCAGTCTTGACTAAGCAAAACACTATAAAGTTCTCTAAGGGACTTATTGAGTAGATGAAGTGGTATTTGAAGAGCAGCTGACATGACAATACAAAGTGGAAGATCTTTTAAGGGTTTAAGCCCTTCTCAAATACTTCACTGTTATTTCCTGTGCAACAGACGAATACTTATAATAGATTCAAAAATATTAGACTACTGCTTCTGTAAGTAGTACAACTCAAGGAGTAGATTTTGAGATTCGAGCTTGTGATCAAGCTGTAGCCTTAGAATGTTCTCAGCCCAGAAGATGTTGCTACATCAAGCAGTTATATATCCCAGTCCTTAAAAACAAAAGCCAGCAGAATTTACATGTTCTCCATTTCCATTTCTTACTGCTGCCGCTGTAAGTAGTTTAACAGATGGCACTGCTGCAAACCATCCAAACAGATCATGCTTCTTCATGAAGGAGATGAAGAGTAAGACACTATATCCTACATGGTTTTTATCACAGCCTTGTATTTAAAAGCATATGAAAAATATAATACACGCATCAAACCAAACCACGTTTATTTCATCAGTCACAAGTGCAAATATAGCAACAAGTCAGATCAGCAAATTACAACACATAGAGAAGAATGTCATGTAAATGCTAAGTACACTGACAGATCAACTTCAAAAGAGCAGCAAAAAACAGTGTCTTCAAATGAAAACTTCTATTCTTTTTACCTGTAATCTAAAATAACATAATAAATCTAGATCAGGAATGTCTCTGATAACTCACGTTTAGCCAGGTATTCTGTTATTAGCAGTTCACATTATCCAGTGTGCAAAAGACCTGTCCAAGCTTCCTAGTAACAGACATTTTGGTTTTAAGCAACTTTTACTCAATATTTAAATAATACAGTGCTGATGCTAGTTAATAACTTCTGCTATTTGATATTATAAATTTAAGAATATATATTTCAAAAAACGAAGACCAACTTCAGTGCACATACATAATTCTAGCTGGATCCAAAAATGGGCAACATTATAGATAAAACTGATTTTTTTCTCGTCAAAAAAAAAAAGATAGACACAAGTCATCTCAGTTTTTTTCCATCATCTTTAAATCTGTAATTAAAATATATGCAGTACTTATGTATAAAATAGAAAACAATCCCATTAGAAAGATACTGCCATTCAATCAGCTGTTTTTCCCCACCTCTTAGTAGCCAGGGAACAAGATTTATACTAAACACCCAATCATTATTTTGCTTTACAGAAAAGCAAAAGTTGACTTTTACACTGGAAATTTAGTTAGCCTTCTTCTTTGTTATGCATTGTTTCTTCTTCTCTTTTTCTTGATAGGCAATGAATTGAGAGTCTGTACCAAAGATTCTGTCCCACCACGTGAAGGTGGAAGCGTAGTTGCCGATAAAGTTCATGTGATGGAAATCATGAAAACGGGCCCCAGCATAGAAAGGCACCAGATGAAGAGGGTTCAGCGGGACATCGTAGCCACTACAGGGGAGGAAAAAAAGAAAAACAACCAGGGTAAGGATTTTCCTGAGACATAAGCCATAAAATATTGTCACTAACTTGTAATTTTTGTACAAAAAAAATATTTTATAGTATTCTAAGGTCCTGAGGTAATCACTATGATATTTTCTTAATATGAAACAAGTTCCCTCCACTCCTAGCCAAATGATTCTGTAAATTATCCCACAATGGCTTTGGCACTTGCTTTTCAGCTCAGTTTACTAGGCAATACAAAAAAAAAATCAAGCAGGTAACTTAAAAAAATCACAGTGGCTGCCTTCCTGCTGCCTTACCAGTTTCAACTAAGAGTGACTTTAGGAAGGAGGAACAAGAGTAAGTAGTATTATCTTTAAGTGCAAGCTGTGGACATCAGCACAACAGCTCATCAGAGAGCATCTCAAATCAACAACTGCTGTATGTCTGCTCTTATTTTCAGCTTACTGCAAGTTCTTCAAATATTTAAAATTCAAATATATGTTCAAAGTAATATTAAAAGCAGAACAGTGTGCTCTAGAGGGATTCCAACTCTTTTGCTTAGTAGTGCTGGAAGGCCTCCTACCACCACCTAGTGGGGAGAGCGCAAGGCAATTCATTATAAACCCCTCATGTGGAGAACAACCTAAAATGATAATTATAATAGGAATTTCATATTTTGCATCAGTGAGTTTATGGCATGTCAAAACACATACTGTGGGAAGTCTACAAGCAAAATATGACTAAACCTGGAATGCTTTATGCCATGGGTTTACTGGTAGCTTATGTTCCACTAAAACACCTGACACTCAACTTGCAATAAGACACTATCTGCTTTATAATATATTTACAAATACAAGGTCAAGTGTTAATACTGTCACTTCAAAAATGAATTCTTAGTGTCTCCTGCCTCTTGAACGCAGGAAAGAAAAGCTCATTCATTTGTAGATGAACTAAACTAAGCCTACTCAGATTTGCCCTAGCATTTTGGAGCCAAATTTGAAGTAAGTCAGTTCTACTACAGAGACAAGAAGTCTTGTCCTTTTTATTCACAAAAAATAAACAAACAAATAAACAAAAGAAATGTATGCATTTGTTTTAAAGAGAGCCAGTGGTCACAGAGCATAAAGTTTCTCTTGAGCAAGAAAATGTACTGACAAAATATTAAACAGAAAGAACTATTGGCTGGAATATCACTTTTGGTAATTGATTTTTGGTGTTCTAATATGTATAAAATCACTTGCACACCAAGTATCAATAGCCAGACATCCTAATGAGGCGCCTAGCTTCTCTAACCCTCCTTGAGATGCTCTAGCTGATAGTCCACACTCTTTTAATCAGCAAGACCTGCTGTTAACACCACCTCAAAACAGAAAAGAGTGACAACTCTCCAGGTTGTGTCATTCTTTGTAAGACACATAAAAGCATTTCAGTGCAAAATAACAGCACATCTCAGAGACAGGTGAGTTTGAGACAGACGTAGGGACAAGAGAAAAAGCAATTACTAAGAAGCAATGAGCATCTCACCTGTGTACATCAATGGTTTCCATCAAGCGACAAATCACCCATGCCCACAGAAGAACGACATGGTTGCAGAAAACAACAATCCCAATAAAAAAGCCAGCTCCAAGGATGAGTGTTTCCAGAGGATGTGCATATTCTGCTTGCATTCCAAATGGAGACTAGAAAGAGATAACAGACAGGGAGCCATTTTCAGTTTTATGTACTCCCAGATCAGAACCACCATTTTGCAATACTCTCCCTTTCCCATTACCCCACAAGGCTACAACAGGATGAACGGAACAATGCTGGGGGCAAAGGGAATGGTATGGCTGAGCAAGGGCCACAACACACATATTTAGCTCCTCTTTGGAAAAACAGAATTCCAAGGTCATAAGGATTATCACTCTATTAGTGATTCCAAACACTTCACTACTAGTTGAAAAGTTGAAAACTTTTATTTAGGCTTACCATCACCCCAGGTCAAAGCGTTATTTCAGGAATATTAAAAGTGTTTGGCAAGCTCCTATCAGCTTTGCTATACATCCAGTCTTGGAAGCAGAAGAAAGAAGGAAGCCAAAATATTCTCAGAAGCAGGACTCACTTAGAAATTTATTATCAAAATAAAAATTAAAAATCCCTCACCTTTGACCATTTCTTAAAATAAATTTGTACCACTCAAATGTTATTTTGAGATTGCTATGACATCTTCTCTCATATACACCTATATATATACACACACACACAGAGTCGTTCCTACATTTCATTTAGCAAGAAAAGACATTCCAGAGAGTTTTCAATCATAGAACACCATACACAGAGAACAGTTTAAAAAATTTTAACCTAATACTGAAGGTTATAAGATCATCAGAAAAAAATGAAGTCCACTTTGTCTTAAGGGATGCTTTAAAATAATCTCTTTTTGCTATCAAGAAAAGTTTTTAGTGAAACAGCCATTAGGCTACAGATCACTTCTGTGAGAACCACTAACCACTCTCAAGAATAATGGCCAAAAGCTGCTCCAGCTAGAGACCTGAGGGGCTGCCAAGAGCAAGAGGAAGGGAGCAGCTGCTGCTGCAGATGTCTGTACATATGCATGCATCAATCCATACCAAGCTCCTCTATTGCTGGCAGCATGCATAAAGCATCCCTGACCCAGCAGCTTGCAGTTTCCTTTTGGCACAGTCTAGGTTATACACAGCAGCACAGAAGTGCATAGCACTGACTCCTGGGCTCCACAGCACATCATCTACAATAGCAGTGTCATCTACAAGGTGCAAGCACTGCTGGATCCTACCTGGCTGCAGTCAAGTGTGGTTCATTGCCAGGTGCTCAAAGCCAGCTCCAACACCACTGAATGCAGAACCACCCAAAACGTGTGCTGCACTGTGCTCTCAATGCAGTATTGCACAATGGGCTATACTGATTCCAGAGGCCCTCATCCACAGCTGTAATCCCTTCCTTGAATCAAGCACACCATGCACACGCCCAGGTTGTGCAAGAGCTGCCTGTCTGATCACGTTCTGGTGATTCACACACTCGGGGTAACAGCCCAGGTGGTGGGGAACTGATGAACAACCAAACCCAGACACCTGCTGTTTCCCTTCCCCTAGCAATGAGACCTATATGTACATTTTTAAGTCTGCTTTACCTTGCTCATAGATACAATCAAACTATAGCAAGAGTGCGGTCCTTCATTCACGTGAAATGAAATGAAATAAAATGACAGGGGGTGTTTTCAGAAAGAAAATGGATGACTGTTTTCGATAAAGAGCTCAAAAAAAGACATCCATCCCACTTTCAGAAGGATGCAAAATTGTTAGGTCTTTCAAATAAGATGTTTAAATAAGTTCTCTGACACACATACTAAAAACTACTACTAAAGAAAAAATCAAGTAATACATACAACAAACTCGTGATGAACCTTGTGGATATACTTGTATATTCTCTTGTGATGCAGCAATCTATGTAGGAAATAGTGCCAGGCATCCTCAATCACCGCACATCCAAAACACTGGGCAACCAGAACATACCTTTAAAAAGCAGATCTATTAGTTATAGAAAATAGTAGCAGACACATAATCCTGAAAGAGAAAATAGTTTATATGCTAATAACGGTCAGCAATGTTTATACCTATCACTGAATAGCAATGCACTACTTTTTTAACATGCTAAAAATATTAATTACCAGGTTAAAATGTTATTGTGCTTATCAGCTCATCTGTTGATATGCTGAAGTGAGCTTGGACACATTAACTCATTTCAGTTAGTGTTAGGTTAACTCACAGCATTAGTGTAACAAGCTGTCAACTTCAGTATTACAAACACAGTCCACAGAGAACAACCGCAGACTGCATGAGACCTTGATATAAAAACACAGAGCTACATCAGCTATCCACACCAGAAAGCAAACAGCTCTCCAAGAAAGATGGCCTTCTGTGGTAAAAAACTACTGTTGGTGCTGGGGGTGTGGGAGAAGGGGGCACTTATAGCTAAGCCAGCTTTGTTTAAAAGTCTATCAGCTCAGTGCAAGAAAAGAAGACTGTGAGGCAGGTGGTACGTTCTCTCCTTCGAGGAACACACTACTGCTATGATATAAAACAAGGTCAAGGGTAGAGACAATTAGCAGGAATAAAAAAATGTGGGTAAATAAAACCCCCAGAAAGTCCAACATTTAAACCACCCCACCAGGAATCTTGCTTTGCTTCCATAAACTCCCTCCTAATCCCCCTTCTCTCCTGTGGATTAGAACAGCTTGGGGCCATTAAAAAAAAATTAGAAAATTCTAATGAGCTCTTATAGCAGTTAAGCATCAACTGAAGGATGATTAACAAACACAGTTTACATCACCAAAAAATTATTTCCTATTAGAGTTGACAACACTAATTGTTAAATATTCTGCCTCCAACTGTATATAACTCAGCATCACCGTATCAGAAAAATCTACGCACCATCTCGGCATCTCTTCCCACTCATATGGGATGTTAAAATACTCTGTGAAGTAATAGGTACCACAAATCAGGGGAAGCTGAATGAAGAAGTGATTGAAGAGGAGGGTTTTGAAACACTTCCACTGTTTTTCCCATGTTTCTGGTTTATCCTGAAATGAAGCAAAAAGAATCTATTGTATTACATGTTTAAATTGCACGCAAGTGAAGTGCTGCAAAAATTCATTTGGAGTCAGTTTAGTTTCACCATGGAAGACAGATAACATGCCTTCCAGTAACACAGATTAACTCAGGCAACACAAATAACATGGAATTGGATTCAGTTTTCTCAAAACCTCATTTTTCTAGGCTAGTGTTTTAAGATAAGTTGTCTTGTCAGTCACCTCCAAACTACTTTTGTTTTTTTCAGTGTTTGCAGTTAGCAGGAACATTTTGTACTCAACAGTTCAACACAATCCAAGTTTGCTTTTCTTTTTCACACCACAGAATGCATTTCCATTGCTAAAATAATACAAAGAGAGGCTGAAGATACAAGCTTGTGAAGAAATAATTGTCTTGAAAACATCCAGTTCTTGCAGGGAGACATTCCACCAACTACTGCAATAAATTCAGAAGCTGGTGTTATTAATTTCTAATTCAAATTATAATGAACTAGGGGAAAACAATAATCTTTAGATGCTGGATGCGCCTTTGCCTCCAGTTAGGAGTGTGCAATCCATCCCAGGCTTTCTTCATTGTTAAAATATTTCATAATCCTTTCAAGAGGATGTGCATAGAGGTACTGTGAAGAAGACAACTGCTATTAAATAAGCACACCATGTAATTATTTTGTACTCCGAAGACACATCTCTACCACCTCTAGCTGCCAGAATTCTATTCACCTTCCCCTGCTGATATAAAAACTATGTATATTAAACTTTACTAACAGTAAGACTGACATACTCTTTCCTCTCTATAGCACCATGGTGAAAAGCGTAACCCTTCCTCAGGAAAAAAAAAAAACCAACTCCTTTTCTTCACCAAAATTCACTTCTCTTTCTTTCCTCATACACAGAGTAAGTTTACTTTGTTGCTTCCAGGATGTCCAAGTGACAGATGAAATGGGATCATATACACTGAGAACCAGCATACCACAGTTATACGCTCTGCCTGATGTGTTCAAAGACAAGTCAATGTATAGTTCACAACTTTCTCTTACCTGTTGAATTTTATACTTTTGCATGTATGGTATAAACTGAAAGATAAATCCTGGTACACAGAGCAAAAAGTAGGAAACTTCATGAACTATAAGTGATCCCCAGGTTGCAATCTGGAACTTTGTGTAGTTATCCAGCATGTAATTCCATGCATTTTTAAATGGTTGCTGCAGGGGATTGTCAGGTAAGAAAGAGTCTATATATTCCACTGCCAGATAAGCAGAGTTCAGGATATTAACGCTGTCATTCATGGCCATGGTTCAATCATAAAACATCACAATTACAGTTCTTCTGTAGTTGTCTGTAAGTAACCTGCAAATTTTGAGAAAAATTCAATAAACAAAAGTTAATCTTCAGTGAAAAAAAAATACATTATATAGTTGCTACCTAGTTTTAAAGTAAAAACTGGGAAAGGACAGGAAAAACAGATTCTCTCCATACAAAATAGCCTCGAAGAACACAGCTTTAGACTGGTTTGAGAAGCAAACCAACTTGAGAGGCAATCAGTTCCTAGGTTTTGAGATTATGTCAGTGGAGCAAAAGGATAAAGAAGTATTAATTACTAGCCAAATTTATTTCAAGGTTTTTGCAGGATAATTATATTCTATACTAAAAGAGCAACGGGAAGGTTCAAACAAGATTTAACAGATGAATTAACTGTGATCTCTTGGTTATCCAGTCCCACTTTTCTCATGTCTGTGAACCAAAATCCCTGCAAATTACATCAACATTGCAGCTGGCTTGAGGCGATCCACCTTTCCCTGAGTAATGGGCTTTTCCTCACAGCTCCCAAAACCACAGAGGCTGCATTCCTGCAGGTGGTGGGAACTCATGCCACTTCCACAGACTAGGCTCCTTGATGGTTTGGCTTGGAAGGGACCATTAATGGTCCTTTACAGTCCAACCCTCTTGGGATGGGCAGGAACATTTTTCACTATATCAGGTGGCTCAAAGCACCATCCCACCTGGCCTTCAAACGCTTCCAGGGATGGGGCCTCCACAACTTTTCAGGGCAACCTGCCCCAGTGTCTCAGCACTCTCATTGTAAAAAAATGTCATTCTTATGCCAAATCTAAACCTACCCATTTTTAGTTAAAAAATTTTGCCCTGAGCTTTGTCACTACAAGCCTTGGCAAAAAGCTCCCTTTATGTACCACAGTATGGTGCCCCTTGAACCTTCTCTTCTCCAGGCTGCACAACCCCAGCTCTTCCAGCCTCTCCCCACTGGCGATGTGTCCTCTGACCATATCCAAGGCGCTCCTCTGGACCCCTTTAACAGGTCCATCTTCAACTCTCTAATAGGTTTGCAGCTCACACAGCAGAGGACACTGGTCAATCCCCAGCTGGTACAGTTAGATTAGCTCCAACATAAATCACAGAATCGCAGAATCAATTAGGTTGGAAAAGAGCTCTGAGATCATCAATCCAAAACCTATGACCCAACACCTCCCTATCAACTAGACCACGTCACGAAGTGCCACATCCAGTCTTTCCTTAAGCACGTCCGGGGAGGGTGACTCCACCACCACCCTGGGCAGCCCATTCCAATGTTTAATTACCCTCACATACTAAGCAGCATGCCAAGCCAGTACCCAACAACGTAAGTTATCGTTTTCCTTTCTTAGCAACAGCAGCACGATGGTGCCACTTCCTACTAATAGCAAAAGCACCACAGCAGACGCCAAGGCAGCTCACGGCCCGAGCTCCTGGGCCGGCGGACGCGCACGGCAACTCAGCCACCGCCGCCACCCCCGA